>LR812540.1:8481383-8790276 GCA_903798195.1 Danio kyathit
ATCCATTATGATCAATATTACAACCTCTTCTGAAACGTAGTTATAAACATAGTGGCTACTATACTAAAACTTTGGATGTATGTATTAATGCTATACTGTGTATTATTATGGTTCTCTAAAAAAAACAGCAATAATTAACATATTTAAAATAATATATTGTTAAAGTTGCTTACCAATCAAATGCCACAAGCCTAACAAAGCAAACCAAAGATCCATTTACAAATGAGGGTGTTGAATATGAAAACTTTTCTGTGACCGATAAACTGACTGAAACTGATTCTAATAGAGCAGCATTGCATGTGAAACCTCCCCCACAGGATATAAACACCCACCTGTCCATTGACCATACACACTCTGGTTAAACTGTTGCTGTGTTCTCTTCTCATCAACGTGTTGGTTTGCATTGTGCTCCATAAAGCTTTTGTTTTGTTTAAATGTATATTTACTGCTGCATTTTGATCATTTTTTTCACTTGCCTCCACCAACATGTGATAATTATCACAGATTTGATAGATGTCCATTGAAAGATCTGAGCCTGTTCCACTTTTCTCAGCAGATCAAACCACAGCTGGTTTCACTTTGACTGAATACTGAGCATGGAGATTGGTTTCACGTAAAACAGACACTTATTATGGGTCACACTTTATGATAAGGTTCCATCAGTGTATTTACTAACATTAACTAAGAATGAACAACAGCATTTGGTAATCATAGTTCAACATTTACTGATGCGTTATTAAAATCTAAATTCACACTTGTTAACAGTTAATGAACTTCGAGTTAGCATCACCCAACAATGAGTGACTATTTCCATACAGTTACGAAAGATTAATAAATACATGAACTAATACAACCGTTGTGAAGTATCAACCATATTTATTCACGTTCTTTTCGGCTTAGTCCATTTAATAATTAGGGGTCGCCACAGCGGAATGAACCGCCAATTTATCCAGCATCTGTTTTACGCAGCGGATGACCTTCCAGCTGCAACCCATCACTGGGAAACACCCATACACTCTTACATTCCCTACTGTTGTCTATTAGAAGGAACGCGTCAATAGAGCCCCCATTTTAGTACAGGGTAGCGCTCCTTTGAAATGAATGCGGGACCAAGGTGAAGTGGAGGACTGTGGCCATCCAAAGCCAGAGAAATGCACATATACACATATATCTATGATCGGGAGTTTTCCCCGGTGGTCAGTATGCAAATATTTTTTTAAATTACGAAATATTATAATTTTACATCACTTTTCTACATTGGTGTATGTGACCGCATGAGCATTCCTGACAAAGAGCGAGTGTTTGTGTGCATGGAAATGTATTATCCTCCTTCCCTGTTTAATTTGATCTAATTCGTGTCCTGAAGCACACCCCCTCACCTGCTTTCACTTCTCATTCTGACGGAGGGAGCGATTCGTTTGTGAATGAATCTCTGTTATGAACGACTCGTTCACTTAGCTGACAATAACACAAGTTTCTAGCACCGCAGCGTCTTCTTGTCATATTTCATAACATTGTTTGCTTCTTTTATTCAACAAAACTAGCATAAGCTTAGAATTTAGTGTGAGTTGGTGCTACTTTGCCTTATGGTCACTGCAGTAAGTGTCTGTATTATCATCAATAACATCATTTGTTAAGCACAAAAGTTCATAACATACAAAAACATAAAAAACTAAATCTTACCTATGAAATGTGATGACTTTGTGCTTTGTTTTCTTTGTTTGCTCGTTACTACACCCGTACACAGCGCTAAAGTCCAGCATCTTCACATTGTCACACTGTCTTGACTAGTGCGGTTGAATGATGTTTGTCCTAGGAGCCCTGTACCAATGTGGCGGCGCTATTGACGCATGCTCAGGGTCCCTATGCGACATCTAGTGTATATATCTATGTCCGCTTGTTAGGTGTGACGTCACGCGAAGGGGCTTCCAGGTCCAAGCGCTCTATGAAACTATATGGAGATTGATAGCACATGCTCATTCTGTTAAAGTAATGACGAAACCCTTATTCACATATTTTTTCAGTGTGAAAACACAAAAAGGTTTTGGAATAGCTTACATCTCCATATTGGTATTTACATTGCTTCTTACAGACCCTTTCAACTACATGATATTATTTGTTACTATCAGTGGCGGCTGGTGTTAAAAAATGTGGGGAGGGCGCAAACACCAGAAAAAAAAAAACTGTTGGTAAAGTAAGAGTGTAAAAGCCATTTTTCAGGTGATGTATCAAAAAACTAAAATATGACTAAAGCATACAATAAATGCATCACAAATCAGTTCATTTTAGTTCAATTTGGGTTTATTATCAGTAATGAAGTAATCATGATAATCAGTAAACACACACACACACACACACATAAATGTTGCCTAATCACTGGCCAGTAGCACTACTTGAAAATAAATTATGCTCTCTTTTTTTCTGGCTTGAAAATTTCTCAATAACTTTTTGGTTAAAGTCAGTCATCTCAGTCACCAGTCTCTACTCTATTGACAGCATGGCCAATGCATTCAGCCTCTCTTTCGTCATGCTGTTTGAAACAGCACACGGAAATAGTAAAAGGGATGACTTACTGTACATCACAACTTGGCAAACTCCGTTTGTCATAACAAGTGCTGGAAAAGCCCCGAATATTCGCGCGCTCGCCATCACTTGACTACTGGTGAATTTGCAAGGAAGGTCGATCTGGTCCAATCTCCTTGATCTTTTTTTCTTCATCCAAACGCCTTGTGAACGGATATCTTTGCAAAGATCCAACAAAATTTTCCTTCATCTCGAGAAATTGCATTCTAAGCTCTTTGGTGAGAATGGTCCAATCACATAAGGCCAATCATATAAAAACAAATATGATTCGTTCTAACAACAAAAATGGGAGTGTTCGGGGCGCAGAGCGCTGCGCCCCAAAGACAATTTAAAACCGGCCAATTAGAGCTTATTATCATATCACGTGCATTGAAAATGTTCGTGTACCTACATAGACACCCATTAGTCCGGCGCCCCGCACACATATGAAAAAATATTGTTCATACATTTTTTTTCAATAAATGTTAGTATGACTACAATAAATGTTAGAATGATATAATTAAATCAATTTATTTTGTTAATATTTGTGATAATAAACAATAACATATTAAAGGGGTCTAACTTGAAGGGGGGGCGGCGCCCCAGCGCCCTCTATTGACCAGCCGCCACTGGTTACTATAAAGGTAAATCTGATATATCAGAGAACTACATTATTAACTTTTTTATTTTGTATGGGAAATATTTTATTCACAAACAAAAATTCTCCAACTCGCAGCCTTCCTTTTCACATTTTTTTAATTGAAATTGATGTTTTCATTAAATTTCTTAGACTCATTAAAAATAAGAAAAGTGAAAGATTCTTGGATTATTATGATAAGTATTTTGGAAATATCACGGATACATAAGTCTCTCTTTCCTCTTGCTATATTTGTGTTATGTATTTGTTTAAGTTTTTTTTGTTTTATTTTCTCTTTATAGCTTTATCTGTTTATAATATTATTTAACCTGATATGTTAAGTTATTATCACTGTTTTTTTGTGTAAGATTGGAATTTGTATGTTTGTTATTGAAGTCAATAAAAAAAAGCGCTCTATGAAACTGAATGAGGAGAATCATCAAATTCTAAACGTTTACAAAGCGATGTAATGCTTTCGAAAATCACGATCGCAATATATATGTCCATGCCTAATATCAGATGGTCAGAAAGTGATAAAAAAAAAATTAAATTGTTAAAATTTTGGTATTTGTGATTGTTGTGTACACTATGACTTTATATAAAATTCACTTTAATGTGTGATATGAATAAAAAGAGATCATAAACGAATATTTTGTTAATTCAAATGAGTGGTGGCTTGAACCCGGAAACAGTATTACATATGTCATAAACACGTCACCACTTAACAAGCGGATTACTGGATCATCATTAGGCTCGTTTGAGGTGCGCCTCGCCTTGACTGCATTGTAGACGAAAGCAAACGGCTGCAGTAAGAGGAGGGCTCAAAAAATACATCAGAAGTCGGACACCTCCCGAATCTCGCTGTTTCGCCGCCTGGAAACGTCACCAGTGGTGGAGATCGCGTTCGCGTTTTTTATCGCAGACTAATGATCTCATTAAAAATACTATGTTGATTTATAGTAAATATTATAATGATTTTGAACATGTTTTTCAGTATTGGGTTATGTTTATAGTTGTTGTGATACCAGAGCAACTGTAAAAATTTAAATAGGCTATTTTTATAATGTGGTTCAAAAACACTGTAGTATTCCTATAAATTACTGTAGTATTTTTTAATGTGGGAGTGGATGCAATTGAAATATCACTGATTTTACAAAAAGATAGTCACAATAACAGAAGATGAACAGCTCATTACTTAAAAAGGTTTATTTAAAATATAAATCTGTATATTCAACAGTGGTAAATGTTAAAAGAATGACAAAATAAACAGCTTATACAGCAAGAAAGCTTTCAAGAAAACTTGGCTAACTTGGCTACATTATAAATTAAGCAGCTATAGCAAGATGATTTTGAGTGACAGGTCATGACAAATGTTTGTTTATTTGTTTCGCTAGGAATGTCCCAGAATTTGGCATTTTATTGAACAAGTGGTCCATTTATAGTCATTTCAGACTTTCTATAGAGGGCATTAGAAGGTATAAAGGGAAATACAACTGAAGACAAAATTCTTAGCCCTCTTGTGAAGTTTAAGAAAATGGTATTGCATCAAATATGTAAAAGTGCTGTTTAACAGATTTTGTTTTCAACAGTTTTATAAACTAATTTCTACTAACTAATTTCTCTAGTCTTTGCCATGATGACAATATTATATTATATATTTTACGAAATATTTTACTAGTTTTTTGCAGGATACTACTATTCAGCCTAAAGTGCAATTTAAAGAGATAACTATAGATTAATAATATTAAAGATAAATGAGGAAAGCCATTGGACAACAGTGGTTTGTTCTGCAGACATAAAGAAATTATAAAGGAGCTAAATTATATTGACATGTTTATTAGGCCTATAAACAGCTTTTACTCCAGCCAAACTAAAATAAACAGCCAGACTTTCTCCAGAATAAAAACTATAGGCTGTAGGAAATACTGGGAAAATGTTCTTGGTCTGTTAAACAGAACATTTGACCTCCCATACGTGTGTGTGTGTGTGCGTGCGTGTTTAGTTTACTACACCCCTTTCACTTATGAAACCACACAAAGATGAGGCATAATGGCAAAACAGTCTGATTACCTTTGTATGTGTGCATATATGTATGTATTGGATTGACTTTCATGGAATAACGTTGCATAAAAATTACAATACAAAACTCACACAAACATACAAAAAAGTGAAAATGACAACAAACAGGACTTTAAACTGAGAGAGAAATAAAATACAGCACATGCACATCCTAATGATTTAGTTATATTAGATAGGTCACATTAGGTTTTTACACAGGTGTGTTTTATTTTTGTTTGCGTGTAAATCTAAATAAATAACCATATGTGATGCTCTTTATGACTTTTTTTATTATCAACGAAAATACAAAAAAGGTATACAACAAAGCCAGGATAAATCTTAGTAAAAACAAGATGGAGAATAACGTAGTTTGTCAGTCTCATCCAATGAGTATTCAGCTGTGTCGTCAGCCAGTCGTTTCCCATCATGCTTTTAGTGAGCGCAGTCTTTGGAGAGCAAAGCTGCCCAATCTGCATACTATCCGTCCTAAATAGTATGTGAAAATAGCATTAGTATGTCCCAAATCGTAGTATGTTGAAAAGAGTATGCCAAAAACTCCCGGATGGTTTACTATTTCCGGTCAAAATTTTAAGTGTAGAAGCGTCCATACTCTAACCGCTGATATTGCCCACAGTACATTGCTCGTTGGACGTGAATTCGATTAGAACTACAAAACGCGGGTGAAAAGTGTAAACAAACTACAAACATGATGGACGCGCGAGACCAACCGTCAAGCAGAGAGGCTTCGGTAAAGATGTTTGTATGAATGTTAATTAATATCTAGCCCACTGGAGAATATTTTAATACCGCTGTCTGTGTTATATTTCATCTGCAACAACAATACTGAACTTATATAAAGACGTGTTTGGACATTACCGTCTGAATGCAGAATTATCTGAGGAGGTTTCTCTGCATGAAAGACTCGTGAATGGAAGATTATCCTGCTGCTGCTTCTCCAATAAGGTAGGAAATTAAATACGACAGAAATGTGGAGGATTGACAGCTAGGGCTCTAACTAAGCAACACAACGATCTGTGAAACGAGGAAGTAGTATGTCCCAAAGCTTGCATACTTTTCTGTTACTCACTCAAAAGTATATATTTTTCCTCCACAAAAAAGTACATACTTTTAGGTCGTAGTATAAGTATGCGAATTGGGACGCAGCACAACTGCTGCTGACTGCTCAATCATAGATATATACACTAGATATCGCATAGGGACCCTGAGCATGCGTCAATAGCGCCGCCACATTGGTACAGTGCTTCTAGGACAAACGTCATTCAACCGCACTAGTCAAGACAGTGTGCCAATGTGAAGATGCTGGACTTTAGCGCTATGTTTGCGTTGTAGTAACGAGCAAACAAAGAAAACAAAGCACAAAGGCAGAACATTTCATAGGTAAGATTTCGTTTTTTATGTTTTTGTATGTTATGAACTTTTGTGCTTAAAAAGTAGTTATTGATGATAATACAGTCTCTTGCTTCATTCACCATAAGGCAAAGTAGCACCAACTCACACTAAATTCTAAGCTTATGCTAGTTTTGTTGAATAAAATAAGCAAACAATGTTATGAAATATGACAACAAGACGCTGCGCTGCCAGAAACTTGTGTTATTGTCGGCTAAGTGAACGAGTCGTTCATAACAGAGATTCATTCACAAACGAATCACTCCCTCCGTCAGAATGAGAAGTGAAAGCAGGAGAGGAGGTGTGTTTCAGGACACGGATTAGATCAAATTAAACAGGGAAGGAGGGTAATGCATTTCCATGCACACAAACACTCACTTTTTGTCAGGAATGCCCGTGCGGTCACATCCATCAATGTAGAAAAGTGATGTAAAATTATAATATTTCGTAATTTAAAAAAATATTTGCATACTGACCACCGGGGAAAACTCCCGATCATAGATATATGTGTATATGTGTATTTCTCTGGCTTTGGATGGCCACAGTCCTCCGCTTCACCTTGGTCCCGCATTCATTTCAAAGGAGCGCTACCCTGTACTAAAATGGGGGCTCTATTGACGCATTCCTTCCAATAGACAACAACAGGGCAGGCAACATCTAATGATATCTATGCAGCTCTGTTACGAAACAGGAAGGGAGCTCGATTCTGCGGACTTTCCCCGTCTTTGAAGCCTTCTCATTATGAGTGTACGTTATGTACCTCGTTGGTACAAAAAAGCAAGTTGGACCACATCAGATATATTTGAGAACGCGGTAAACTGTGCTGCGTTTCGTGTGGCCTACATGCTTACAGAGGTAAGAAAACGCTTATCCTTGAAACATTTAGCACCACTTACAGATAATTGTTGTTGTTGTTTTATCGCGCGGCTTAACGAACGATATAACTTTGTAACAATAGGGTGCGTCGAGTATTTCGGGCATTGGAGTGGTATATTTGAGTGTTCGTGCTGTTGGGTGGATTGGTTGCGTCATACTTAGGCTGATTTCCAGTCCACATTTTATGTCAGTCTCGATTGTTCTATGCCATATGTACGTTTCACGGACTCTTTTCACAAGATTTATGACGCATTTATCTTTCATCAGCTGAAAGTTTTTAATATTTTGGTTAAAAAATGGAATGAAGAGGCAAAGGGAAGACATATGTATTCCTTACAAAATAAAGTATGGGTAGTAACGAATGAGAATATGATTAGAAAAGAACAAGTAACTATAAGCAGAATGGGGCATGGTTATTTAAATGGAACTCTTGTTATGGGAAAACATGCACCCGAATTGTGTCGCCCCATTCACACGGAGCTTCAGCGTCAACGGTTGACAGAGGGCGTGTCTGAAGTTGGGGCTGACAGCGATGTGAAGTCCCAAGTTCGGCAGCGAGCAATGACACTGAAGCGGCGCAGACGGATCCACAATGCAGTTCGGCAACGCCTGACGTCACCCATTCAAAGTGAATGGGAAGCTTTGAAGTTGACGCCCCGTATGCAAATACACCAGCTCAGACCGTGGCCACGGACTAATATTCATTGGCTGGGGCCTTGTCTAACCCTGTGCCGCTGATGAGGTGCTTGCGCTACCGAGAGACCCGCCGCAACATCTTGAAGAAGTGAAGGTACAGATTCGACCCCAAATGAGATTGAGTTTTGGCTGTCATCGGTAATAAACGCGGAGGAAATGAGGGCAGTGTTCCTCCTGGTCATATTGTTCAGTAAGTGTGACTTTAAATATTTTCTGATTTACTCGAACTAACTTTAACAGTTTAGAATTATTTTTAAATTTTTAATTACATCGTCTAGTTCCTGCGGGTCTCGACTGGCACTATCCCACTCGAACACTGACCAAAAGTACTACAGATATTTTATATGCATTTGCGTTTTAAATGTGCTCCGTTTACACTAATACGTTTTAGTTTTAAACGCATAAGTTTTGCTCGGGTTACGCCATCCGTCCACACTATGCCGGAGTTTTCGAGCCCCGAAAACGGAGCGTTTTGGAAACGTTGGAGGGGCCTTTTTCATTCCAAGAACGCAGCTGCTCAATGGGCTACATAGATATATACACTAGATATCGCATAGGGACCCTGAGCATGCGTCAATAGCGCCGCCACATTGGTACAGTGCTTTTAGGACAAACGTCATTCAACCGCACTAGTCAAGACAGTGTGCCAATGTGAAGATGCTGGACTTTAGCGCTGTGTTTGCGTTGTAGTAACGAGCAAACAAAGAAAACAAAGCACAAAGGCAGAACATTTCATAGGTAAGATTTTGTTTTTTATGTTTTTGTATGTTATGAACTTTTGTGCTTAACAAGGGACGTTATTGATGATAATACAGTCTCTTGCTGCATTCACCATAAGGCAAAGTAGCACCAACTCGCGCTAAATTCTAGACTTATGCTAGTTTTCTTGAATAAAATAAGCAAACTATGTTATGAATAATGATAACAAGATGCTGCCGTGCTAGAAACTTGTATTATTGTCAGCTAAGTGAACGAGTCGTTCATAACGGAGATTCATTCACAAACGGACCGCTCCCTCCGTCAGAATGAGAAGTGAAAGCAGGAGAGGGGGGGGGGGTGTTTCAGGACATGGATTAGATCAAATTAAACAGGGAAGGAGGGTAATGCATTTCCATGCACACAAACACTCACTTTTTGTCAGGAATGCCCGTGCGGTCACATCCATCAATGTAGAAAAGTGATGTAAAATTATAATATTTCGTAATTGAAAAAATATTTGCATACTGACCACCGGGGAAAACTCCCGATCATAGATATATGTGTATATGTGTATTTCTCTGGCTTTGGATGGCCACAGTCCTCCGCTTCACCTTGGTCCCGCATTCATTTCAAAGGAGCGCTACCCTGTACTAAAATGGCGGCTCTATTGACGCATTCGTTCTAATAGACAATAGCAGGGTAGGCGACATCTAGTGTATATATCTATGAATGGGCTATATGCACGGCGGCGCGTGACTCGTTTCCGGTGAGATGTAAGATCCCCGGCCAACTTCCGCCGATCGTACAGAACTGTGCTACAACCGGAGCGCTGCTGATCAAAACAACTAACGTTTTGGAGAGTTGTCTTAATGTTTTATGCCATTATCGCCCACTAATATATGCAGGGGCGTAGCAACCAGGGGGGACGGGGGGGGGGGGGGGGGGGGGGGGACATATATGTTTATGTCAGCTACATAAATATGACATCTAAACGTTTGAAAGTGTCATTTCAAAGACGTGAGAACAGTACTTCTAGCTACCACTGCTGTGTTCAGCAATGCACAGCGTCAGAAATTGTACTCTTACCTCAGTTTCCACACGTTTCCAAAAGACAAAGTCATGCAGAAGAGGTGGGTTGTTAATACTCGACGTGAGAACTTTACAGTAACAGAAAAGACAGGAGTGTATCTGACATTTCCAGTCTAGCAACCTGGTCGAGGCTCGAGTGCCAACCGAATGCAAACATTTGAAGAAAGTAGCTTTAATGGCAAATAATAGTTTATTTTTTATTGCCTTTTAAAGTGAAAAGAACTGAAAATTAATATACATAAACATCTCTTAAGCTACTTTCTAATTGCAATTTTTTTTTATTCAGAATAAAGACCTTTATGCACTGTATATAATTTGAAATTAAATTGTCAAAAATGTAACATTTTGAAAAAATATTTTATTCAGATGAACAGAAACAATAACACTGAATCAGTTGTTTTCTCAGCACGGTGCCTCTTCTGTTACTTGTGCATAGAGAGGTATTTGGGCAGATATGCATTTATAAATAAAAAAATAAGTCACCCCTCTGTTTCATGAAATTTAACATGTAATCGATCTATTCCAAACCATTGTTGATGGTTTATGCAATTTCTGTTCCATATGGGTGCAGGTGGGCCAACAGATACTCCACATTCAGAGTAATGGGCTGTCTGGAAAAGCAAGGCAATCAAATGTTTGCATATCCCACTCTCAGCCACACAAGAGCAGGAGCTATAACTAGAAGATGATGGCATGGATTTTCTGATGGATGTCCGCTCCAGGATGGAGTAATTCGTATAATTTTCTTGCTCTGAATTACATAATGTTACCTAGAAAACAGAAACAAGAATATTAATGTTTTTTTAAAGAGAGTCATTAAAGACAGTTCACCCAAAACTAAAAATTCTATTTACTCATCCTTCACTTGTTCCAAACCTGTTTGAGTTTCTTCACATTTATTCTATCCTACTCTCAGCTGCTGAGGAGACTCCGATTTCTTCATAGATTGGTAGTAATAAGTAGGGATGCTCCGATCGATCGGCCAGAGATCGGTATCTGCCGATAATCACATTTTATGACTCGATCGGTACTCGCTTATCTGGCCGATCACATGAACTGATCACAGGTGTTAGTTTACAGTATGTGTTAACAAGCAGAGGAAGATGCATTGATGCAACTTCTTATACATCAAAAGTGCACTCCAAACTTTTTGTTCATTGAGGCATGTTGAATTATTCTTTCATTATTACACAAGTTTTTATCTGTTTAATTTATTATTTTCTGTAAAGCTGCTTCTGACCATGATCCACACTAAATGGTTATAAGAGTGTTTAAGGGATTATATGCAACATCCTTGATTTATTCTTTCGGGAAAGGAGATAGCTCCACTTAAGTATCTCCACTTAGGAAAGGAGCTCCACTTAAGTATTGTACTTAGAGGGGAAAAAGTGCTTTATGCGATGTTAAATTTATCTAAATCTTGAAGCATCAGAATCGGTACTTGGAATCGGCCGATCACCATAACAAGAAATCGGTACTCTGTATCGGCTCCAAAAATCCTGATCGGAGCATCCCTAGTAACAAGCTCTCACTGAGATCTCATTCTTGCCCTGTTTTACCTGACAGAATTACGAACACATATGATATTTTTTACTAATGTGATAAAGCTGCAGATGGACGGATCGTAAGAATAGTATTAACATTAGCTTACAGGCTAGCTGAACTTACCTTCATAATTGCCCAGGTACGAATACGCATAAAACTTGAAACCTTTCTCAAGTTTGCTCTGCAGTGTTGTGGTGCACATCCGGACAATCATTTGCACATCGTTGACGTAATTCCAGCAAACAGCGAGTACAATTTGACGACTCTGTCATAACACTGTTTACCTCTGCTTAAAATCACCCGGGCCGGAAGTTGGACGGCAGCCTTAGACAAACGCGGAAGTAATATGTGCATAGTGCCTATTTCGCTGTGGATGGTGGAAAACGGAAACATCTGAAAACGCAGGCGTGGCTGCAGACATTCGCCTATCTGATTGGGGCTTTGTCCTCAATATTAAGTAGCCTTCACACAGGTCAGTCCTGCATCCTCTCCTTGTAAGTTGGAAAACAGACTGCCGAGTGTGTACTTTATAAAGTCATTTACATCACCGTGGCTATGCTGTTTCAATATCTTAACAAAAAAATGAAAACATGACTTAAGAAACTGCCTATTTTCATTTTGTTATTAGCAACTTAACAGACATCAAAAATGTTGAGGCGTCATGTAGCTGCATAATGTCGTCATCTTCATGCATAATTTTATCAAAACGGAGCCTATAACATTACTGCCTCCTTTCATTTTCATTGAAAATACGGAACATATACTTTCATTGAATATCAGTTTTAACAATTAATAATGACCATTATAAAAGTATAATGCACAATAAGTTTATACAATAGAGAAAATAAAGTTGCGTGTGTTTGATATCGTGACCTTACAAAAATAAAGTGTCTGTTTATTTGTGTTTTCAGGTGTCCATAGTGATGCATTGGACTCTGTCTCGGTGAAGGTTGGAGAATGGGTCGCTCTGCAGACTGGTGAGACCAAACAGCATCTTGACACAATTGTGTGGTTTTTCAACAACACTCGCATCGCTCTGATCAATGGAGATGCCAGTAAGAGCTGTCTGTATGATGGTGAAGGCGGGAGATTCAGAGACAGACTGGAGGTGGACTATGAGTCTGGATCTCTGAACATCACACACATCACAGCTGAACAAACTGGTCGATATGAAGCAGAGATCATCAGAAGTGAAGGGCCAGGAACCAGCCAAAGCCTGAATGGAAAGCCCAAGTGTGACGGCACTAAAATCATTAAGAAAACAAACGACATGGGCGACATTATAAAAACATACTTTGTTTCTGTCATCAGTGGTGAGTTATTCAGTATCATTAATTTACTCTTTTATTCACTCTTTTTGTTTTTTTTTCCTACAATCTTTTTTTTTTAGTGTGTGCTGTTTGAACTGTTACACTTAGAGACTTTTTTTCATGTCTGTTTTTCTGTGTAATGAGCATAAATTCTACAGTGTCTAGTGTGTTCAACACTGAATGTTTGCTTTTGATCATGCCAGGTCCTGAAATAAACAAAAAATCTACAAAGGAGGAGCAGCAAGATTCTGAGAGTAAGAATATATTTTCTGCGTTTAAATTCCTGTTTTTAATTTGAATCCATCAAATAAGTAGCAGGGTGGATTTTAATATTGATTTTATAATACAGAGGTGTATGTATGTATATATGTGTGTATAGTATATACATACATGCACGCATCTCCTCTGCGTGTGCACGCACTATATATACGCATACATACACACACGTATACATACATGCATACACACACACACACATATATATATATATATATATATATATATATATATATATATATATATATATATATATATATATATATATATATATATATTTAGATAGATAGATAGATAGATAGATATATATATATATATATATATATATATATATATATATATATATATATATATATATATATATATATATATATATATATATGGATATACAGGTATATATATATATACAGGGCTCGAAATTGCGACCGTTTTGGTCGCATATGCGGCCGAAATTTTATCTATGCGACCTTAAAATATATTTGGGAGCATTTGTGCGACTGCATAAAACTGATGTCGTGCAACCAGTTTTCACAGCAAAATGTTCACCACATGCACGGTATTAAGAGGCATTCACGCATTAAGCATCTTTGCACCTGAAAACACCAAACGCAGCGCTCAGGATTGGTTTAAAACAGTTGACATGTCAACTTGCTGCAGTAAACAAAGCCCACAATGCTTGCCCCGCCTTAAAGCTCTTCTTATTGGCTCACTGCGCTAGAACAGAACGCGAATGGATAGGTTAATATCAGCTGTCAATCACTCAGTTCCTATGACAGGGAGCTACAGCCGCGAAAATGTAAAGGTCTGGATATGAGAGAATGAAAACCGCACTGGCAGATTTAGTTTTAGAAACCACCTAAAGTTACAAATAATGGCACATCTGATTAGTGATCATGTGCTGAATGTCAATCCAGCATTTACACTTTTCGAAGAGTGGATAAAAGACTTCCAGTGTTTAAAGTCCGCTATGAAAATGACTAAAGCCATTCACCATAAAGCCGGTGGGACGGAGTTTTCAGGTAACAGTGTTTGCCAATGAATCTACACATTTTAAGCACAAGATGTTCTTATTTAATCCTTTATTTAATTATCACGATGCTGTCAGTCATGCGACTGACACCGCGTTCACCATCGCTAAATAGCATGCATTCACTGAGATGAAACTAATATTCATGAAAAGACCGTTATTGCTATTAATATGACATATGCAAATAATAAGTTATATGTCAATATCATCTGTGCAATATCAGACAGCACCCGTGAGAACAGCACATTATTATTGTTAATTCAGTTCATCTCATTCACATCAAGCAGTGTGTGCAGGGCCGGTGAGCGCATGTAGATTTTTGTTTGTTAGTTGTGATTAGAGTGTTAATATATAATAGAATCTGTTAATATAAAGCATGTAGTAACGGTGCTCATCATTTTTGGTGGGTGCGACTATATTTTGTCTGGTGCGCCTAAATTTTTGAAGTTACGAGCACTGGTGCTACCAAGAAAAAAAGGTTAATTTTGAGCCCTGTGTGTATGTATATATATATATATACATATATATATACATACATACATACATACATACATACATACATACATACATACATACATGCATGCATGCATGCATGCATGCATACACACACATACATACATACATGCATGCATGCATGCATACACACACATACACACACATACACACATATGTGTGTATACATATATATGTGTATGTATGTGTGTGTATATATAGTATCTGTGAAGATGTGTATATATAACTACTTAGTTATGCACATGTTTTTTATGCTCATTTTCAAAATGTTTGTGCATCATGGCGTTTCCATCAACTGGTTTTTGTGCACATATCCAAAATGAGCATAAAAATAGGAAACCTGGATGGAAACATAGCTAGTGACTATCGACAGTGCTACAGCTATGATCGCATGACATACAGGATTTGAATTCCCAAACTTTATGAATTACCTCTGCATCATTCACCAGCAGGCGTTATGTGTAAAGGTGATCAGCTTTGGGCAGGTCATGACTCCTGTCATGAAGATCATAAACAGTGTCCGCTCCAGAGCTTAACAGCACAGATCATTCAAGGTGCTATTGGAGGAGCTGTCAGCTGAGTATGGTGACCTGCTACTACATGCAGAAATCAGATGGCTCAGCAGGGGACGAATTTTGCTTTGTTTTTTGTCACTTTTGGTTGAGATCAAAGCGTTTATGCAATCCAAAGGCAAATACACTTCACTGCTGTAGGACACTGAGTGGACACTTGACCTTTCATTTTTAACGAACATTACTGAAGAAACTATCTGTGCAGATGGTGCTGAAAGACAATGCTTCTGCATCTGAGACTTTTGACAAAGTTGTAGAAAAGTACTCAAGTCATAAACAGACCTGGGCAAGAGTTTGAGAACAGGTTTTGTGACCTTGATCAGCTTGAGCCATGTGTTCATTTCCAATCCTTTCATAAATGTGGACACCACATGCAACGTTCAAGTTGGATGCTGAACAGGTGGAAATTGTAACATTGCAAAATGACATCCACCTCAAAGCCTCTCAGGCTGCACCAAACTTTTGGTGCATTGTTAACACAGAAAAGTACAGTGGTTTGCGCACAGCAGCTATGAACGTTGCCAGCCTGTTTGATTCAACCTATCTTTGTGAATCAGCCTTTTCTGACATGAGCTTCATCAAGAACAAAAACAACACGCTTCACTAATGCACATCTGCAAGACTCACTCAGAGTTGCATAGAAGACGTGCGAATCAAAGCAACGTTTCCATCCAATGAGTCAAAGCGAACAAAATCGTCACTTCCTGATTAACTGGTGCCAAATATCAACAGTAAAAACTAAATTTACTGCAGTAGGAGAAGCTGCGTCAATCTTTTCTTCATCTAATAAATGACTTGCGCCTCGAAAGGCAATCCTGAAAACGCGTGGTGGCGTTTGAAGGTATCAGACGCGGAGCACAGACGATCTTGATTCTGGATTGCATTAATAATATAATAACACTAATACTTAAACAGTAAGGCATTTTAGAATGACCAAAACAACATTTCCGATGGTTTATAATGTGCAGCCTGCTGGTTTGTCCATTCACACACATTTTTATCATCACATGATCTCTTATAACAAAATCACATGATCTTTTTTTAATGCGCACACTGGAATTTGTGCGGTAAAAGTGTTTCCATCGTAGTTTATGTGCATCTTTTCTTATCGAATAAAAAGTTTATCCTACTCAGTTATGCGCATATGTTTTTTAAGCGCATTTTCAAAATTTATGCGCATTATAGCGTTTCCATCAACCGTTTTTTTATGCGCATATCTAAAATGCGCATAAAAATAGGTGGATGGAAACATAGCTAATGACAGGTGGTTTTCGTACTTGATGCGCTCGCAATTGTATGTTCGTAACAACACGGGCCGACGCTGTCATGACAAAACAGATGAAGAAGTCAGTGAGTGGAGTTGCATGAATGAATATAATAATATATCAACTGAATAGGTTGTGGATAAATTTGGAGAAAACGCATGAAAACATTTGGTGAAAATGTTCTCTGGTAAGTATTTCTGCCATCTTGCCAACAATCTCGTTGTGACATCTCGCATTGTTCAATGGGATCTCAATAACTGCAAGTTATGACTCTACTACTATGGGTTATGCCCCCTTCATGTTACGCCCCTGTCTTGCAGTCCACAGACAAATACACTTGAATATGTCAGAATCTATGCTTCGCAGAGAACAGCCAGTCACATTACTTTTCCAAGGTTTTGTAAACATGATTGGCTATCATCTGCTCTAGGGTATTTGCATGGAGCAACATAACTGGCATCTCTTTGACGATTTAATATTAACTCAAAGTTCATGTGAATCTTTGACGTTGACATAAGAAAAATAACATTTTAAAAATTACTTTAAATAATCTGAGGGCAGTTTTATTTAATAAACCGGGACCACCTTGGTGTGTAAAGAGCTGCCATGTAGTTCAGGTCAAACCATGTGATCTGTGCAGCGCGACTGGTCAATGTCAGTCAAAAAGTGTCATGCCAGAGCATTAAAGTCGAGTAGTTAGTACAACGCCAAATATATATATTACTGCTTGTGCTATTTGCAAAACATGTTAATTTCTTCATTTAATAAGTTTTAGTTGAATTAGGACATTACAGTTGTATTGTGTAGTATTCACTGTTTATGTTGTTTATTAATGAGAGCGTCTTATGTTACCTGTTGTACTTCATGAACCTTTTACAATTGAATTAGTTTGAAACATTTGTTAAATTAGAGTACTTTTTACTATTATACCCATTAAAGTAGTTTATGTCAGTGTGGAGATATTCTGAAAATAGTAAAGCAATGATTGTTTAGATCTTTATTTTGGACCTTTAATGTATAAATATGTCAAACACACTGTCAGATTCACTTACACTGATGTCTGTCTGTTTTTATATGTTGCAGATTCAGGTCTGTCTGCAGGTGCTAAAGCTGGAATATGTGTTGTTGGTGTTGCTGTTCTGCTGCTGGTTGCAGTGGGTTTTGTGATTTATTGCCAGCATAGGAAAAAGGGAGGCACGTATAAAAAAAATGTGATTTTGTATTTTGACCAATTAGTATCTTATTGTGTGTGTGTGTGGTAATTTATATTTATGTGTTTGTTTGTTTTTTTAAACCAGGTAATATGAAAATGGGGTTGTTTAGAAAGTCAGAGAAAAAGGTAAGGCTGCTTTGCCACAGTTGGGCATTATATACAGCTTTTAGGACTTAGGATTTTTGCTTTATAGTGTGTCATTACTGCTTATCAACTTAATTCCAAATATTGTCATTTAAATCTTGTTTCTTGTTTTTGTAATCTTTATGTGCATAAGGACTTCATGGCCTTCAGCAGCGGTCCCAACGAAAAGTGCTGAGCTGCTCCACTACTTTTATAACTCCAAACATTTCCTGCATCCCTGAATAGGGTGACTCTGTACTTTACGTATGCATGTATGTATTGTAGTGTCTGGATGGTTTAATGGTATTAATTGTATAAGACGCCACTTTACCTAGATATTCGGATATTCATAAGCTTGCAAAAACCGATATAAGCAATGAGAAGAAACATTAGACACGCTTTCAACATAGTTCGAAGAGGTCAAGGACAACGTACTGAAGTGGGTCAGTTTTCTGCTCACAATAAAGGCAGAAATGGTCCAGATGACACTTCTAACCAAATATTACAACTGAAAGCCTGAGAGCGTTATCTTCGGGAAAGATATTCTTTGCCAACTAGGAGCTATGACCTTGGAGGACAAGACTCCTGAAAGACTGCCTGGAAGACTGCCCAAATTCTGATGTAATAGAAGAAGTGCTTTGCTATGTTTGTATTCAAATACATCACCCTAAAGAGTGAACGCAAAGGGATTTCTTCTATGTATTAACAGATATCCTCACGTATATCAAACTTTAGATGTTGTCAAGTATATCAGACACTAATTGTTACTTTGCCGTGTATTAAACTGAAAGGGATTTCTATGTATTAACTGATATTCTTAAGTACATCAGACTTTAATACCTTAAAACATTAAAAGCATGTCTGGATTCAAGGCTGGATTACTGTATAAAAGGCTGGTGCAGACAGACCACTGAATGTCTTAGGCCCTTTATTCTCAACGGAGGATAAAGTAAAGGATTTTGTTTTGTTATTGTGATCGTTTTATTCTTTTTCCACTGGATTTATTATTAATAAAAGTGTATTTTATTAATTTTCTTCACTGGAGTGGACATTGGCTTCATTTGCAGAACCCATCAAGATACCTTATGTTCTAAGGTATGAATCTAATTTATTCCTTGAACAACATTACAATTTAAGGTCCTAAACAAAACTCTAGCTAAGAAATATAGCCAAGATAGGATTCTGGTTTCTTTATTTAATTAGGGTATTAAATAAAGGCATCCAGTACAGTATGTATGTATGTGTGTTTTTTTACTGTTAAGTGACTATAATCTTTTAGTGATGTTTTTTTTTTAATGCTTTTATTTTAAGGTTTTTTTTTACAACAGAAAAAAACAAAACAACAATATTGTCTCAGAGTATACACATTTTGCAGGTAAATATATGAATTGCCATACATGTGGGTTCAGCTGTTGGTGATACAAAATGTAGTGTTACACAGTATGTGGACATCAAAAAGTCCTATAAGGTAGTGTGCCGGTCAGTTTTCATGAGGGGTGCTGGATTTGGATAGAGCACGTTTCAGGTCTAAGTATCCAAGAAAGGGTTCCCAGGTAGCAAAGAATTTTTCATTAAAATTGGACCTGATACATCTGAGCCTTTCCAAGTGGATAACGGAGGCCATATCCATTAACCAGGTTCGAAAAGAAGGAGGTAAAGGAGATTTCCAGTTTTTTTAGTATTAGCCGCTTGGCCACAGTCATGCCCAGAGTAAAGGCTTGTTGGAGATGTTTTGGAAGGGTGAGGGAGTGTTCTGAAACACCAAAAATAGCAAGCTCTCTGTCCGGTTGGAGGGAAATATTATAGGCCTTGGAGTATAAATCAAAAATTGAACCAAATAGGGCAAAACCAAAACGCATGAGCTGTGGTGTCCTTCGTAATTTGACACTTGTCACACATAGGTGAAATAGAGGGAAACCTTTTGTGTAATTTGGTTTTGGTATAGTGCAGACGATGCAAATCTTTGAAGTATATTAACTGGTGCCTACTGTATACCGAACAGGACCGTACTGTAGTCAGGCACTTATCCCATAGTTCCTCTGATATCTCAGTTCCAAGTTCACCCTCCCAAGCCAGTTTAAATTTCTCATTAGAAGTTGAAGCAAAGGTTTCAAACAACCCAACAAAATTTGAAATAAGATGAATGGGAGGGTTCAAGAAGACATCAAAAAACACATGTTTATCAGGGATACATTCAAAATTACAAATTTTAGATTTCACATAGTGCCCTACTTGCAAGTAACGAAAAAAATGTGAGTGGGGTAAATTATTTATTTTATTTATTTATTTTTTTTTTTTATTGTATTTTTTGAACATTTACAGTCAAATGCATAACACATTTTACAATAAGATATTCACATTTTAGCATAACATCTGTAAACAAAGTAACAAAAAGAAAAGAGAAGAGAAAGAAGAAAAACCAAATAAAAAAACAAGAGTGGGTATACATAAGTTTACCATAGAGAATGAGTGGGGTAAATTAAACTTTTCTCTCAACTGACTGAATGATGCAAATCTCTCTTCAACATAAAAGTCCTTTATGGAACATGGAACATTTTTTGTTTGGAAGGAGAAGGGTTTATCAAATTGTGGGGTAAAAAAGAATGATTATCGCATTATGGTGTGTACACAGAGGTCTCAGTTTGTATTTGTTAGTCTTTTCTTTCATTTCTAGGTTCTATTTTTGGATTTGCTTTATACCATCAGTGGCCACTAGGTTCCCTGGACTGTGTGGATGGCGGTGGAGAAAAGGTGGTTGGGATTGTGTGGGGACTGTGATTAATTACTGTGAGCTGAGTTTTGTGAGAACACTGCTGCTTGGGTGCCTCATCTGTCCTCACTTTCTGGGTAACCAGTGGCCATGAGTGATTTTTTTCTTTTAAGATTTTTAATTATTTTTTCCCTCTTTGTTTTCATTAAATGTTGAGAATATTTGTATCCTTTTTATAAATCCAACTTGTGAAATCAAATTAATTGTTTTCCTGATTGTAAGTCACTTCGTTTACCCTTTGCTGAATAGTGTTTGACTGGCAAAGACGCAAAGGTCATCTGGTCACAGTTGGCACTCTTGCTTTGTAACTGTATATTCACATTCTTGTTTCCATGTTCCTGTTCCATTAGTTTCTGATTATGTCTTGATTTCATTTTCACTACTCATCTCTTTCTAGTTCAGTTTTCGTATGTCCTCTGTGTCCTTGTTTTAACTGTGCAGTGTCATGCTGCCATCTAGTGGCGCATTCACATTTAGGGCTTTGTTGAGAAACATTTAATATAATATTCCATTTAGTAAAACAAACGACATTCATAGCTGGTGTATAATAAAACTTATTTGTGATGTATTTGTATTTACACACTGTTTTCTATATAGTAATTTGTTTAATTCTGTTTAGAGTTTCATTAAAATAATATCAGAATCCATATCTGTGTAACTGGATGCACTTTGTTGTACATTTGAGATGTTGTTTATGATCTTTTACTAATTGTCCAATATATGCCAAGTGTAAGAGTTTAGTCTTATGTAGGCTACATGGTTATTGTTGAAGAATAAAGATCTTTGGTCTTATATCACTGGTGATTTATTGTCTCTGGTGTAGGCTACTGTTGCTTTTTATGTCACAACAAAATAAAATAGATCACAAATCGCATGATAATGATTTTACATTTGTTGAATTTTGCTACTCTCAAAAGTTCAGGTTTGACAGATTCTATTTGTGTATTTTTATTGTTACAGTAAGTCTGCAGGTTTCAAACAACACAAGAGTGTTTAATTAGGGTTAAAGCTGACATGTGCAGAGCTGTGTTTGACACCTGTGTGTGTGTGTGTTTTTTGCAAGTTAACTAACATTATTAAATTAAAATAAAGACAGCATAATCTACTTATATGTTGATTTATTTTTTTAAGCTTTTGACTTTGTGCTGAAAAAAATATTTAATGACGATGATGAAGATAATATTTCATAACCTTTTAATGTGGAAAAAGAAGCAAGACTTCAGGGCTGCCAACTTTTGGTTTTAGCTTGGAGTGAGAATTTTATTACATATTTATATATAAAAAATTTCCCCCTCAATATTATAAATTCTTTATATTCTTTGTAAATCAATATTATATTCTTTTAAAAAAGAATTTGGTAAACTATTTATTATAAACAAATAAAAGTAGGGGGACATGGTGGTTAGCACTGTCACCTCTCACAGCAAGAAGGTCGCTGGTCCATGTCCCAGCTGAGTCAGTTGGCATTTCTATGTGGAGTTTGCATGTTCTCCCCATGTTGGTGTTTGTTTCTTCCACAATCCAAACACATGTGCTATATGTGAATTGAATAAAGTAAATTAGCTGTAGTTTGTGTGTGTGTGTGTGTGTGTGTGTGTAAATGAGAGTGTATAGGTGTTTCCCAGTACTTGGTTGCAGGTGGAAGCGCATTCGCTTTGTAAAACATATTCTGGATAAGTTGGTGGTTCATTCCACTGTGGCGACCCCGGATGAATAAAGGGACTAAGCTGAAGGAAAATGAATGAAGAAGTATTATTATACAAATCAATCATAAATGTAACTGGAAAACAATGTAAAGACACAACCGGAGGGATTTCCTAAGAGCATTTAGGAAATCTTTTGCACATTGGAATGAAATTCTATAGACAATTCAATAGAGTACAAAACATCTTTTAAAGAATTAACTGTTGTCTTAGACCCGACTCATGGCAGAGAATTAGGTTTTTCTTACCTCCCTGACTTATCCCTCCTTACTGGTTCATACAAAAAAAATCAAAGAGTCACGCAATTGACAGTATTCTCATGCTCTCACACCCCACATAGGCCTACATTTTCTAACACAGAAAAATCATCCCTGCAAAATATTTTTTCTCTGCTGGAAAAACTTGGAAGGTCTGGAAAAACTTGAGGAATAAGTTTGTTAAAACCAAAAATGGCCATTGCAAAAGTGGAGACCCATGTGGTTTTAATACACAATCACATATATAACAATTATGAATTTATTACAGTTGAATAGTTACAAAAATATAATTAAGAAGCAAATTATTTCTTTGATAACTGGAAATTAATATTTGAACCTGTCGGTTTACAATATACTGATGCCCTGTTTTTCTAGGCTTTATTGGTGGCAATGGTCAGGAATGTTGGACCATTATATCATATCAGTAGAGGACACAATCTAGCCAGACAGTAATGTGTCGATTGTGAATCCAAACAAACAAGAAAAACAGCATTTTTTATTGTTATTATTTAGCAAGGTAACACGGTGCTTTTTGTACTTTTTTGAATCACCAGCCATAAATGTTTGTATATCAGTGTGTATTATGTCATACACATAGTCAATATCCCACACACTGTAGACTACTCTATTGAATCTAGTTTATAGGCTACTTTCGCCTGGCGCCGCATCGCGAACCATGCGTCAGATTGTTTTTGATTAAACTACATTTTTTTTTTTGTCATACTAACAATAAATACAGGGGGAAATCATCGCGGGGATGATTTTTCTGCATGAGAGAGCAGCCCTGAAGCAAGATTTTTTTTTTTTTTTAACATAGGGGTTTTTTGACAACGGGGAACAAAAACGGCATATAATACACACTTCCAATCACATTTACATTATACAGTGCATACACACGGTTTCCCTGAAGCAATAACACCAGTAACAAAAGTAATGTTTGCCAATTCTGCAATAGTGATATTGAAACTGTTGAACATTTATTTCTTCATTGTAATTTGGTTAATCATTTCTGGTCTGATGTGGACAACTGGATAAATGTATCTCAATGTTTCCTTCTATTTGTTGGGACATTGTGAAATTTGGAGTACATTTGGACAGCAAAGATGATGATTTAACGGCAAATTGTTTACTCATTTTAGTTAAATTCTTCATCCACAAATGCAAAATTTTGAAAACAGGTCCTCAATTAATTGTGTTTAAAAAGGAGTTTGCCACTTATGTGGAAGCTTTAAAAATAATGAAGGGTGAGAAAGCTAAACAATTATATGATTTGTTTCCAGAATATGGTTTTGTTTAATCCCTTACAGTGTTATTGTGTATATTTATTTATTTATTAGATTTTTATAACTTTGTTTTTATATTTGATTCACTGTATATCTGACATGTCTCAGTCAGTTTATGCAAGATTATGTTTGGATTGAGTTTGGCCTAAATTGTTGTTTTTAAAAGGCAAAAAAAAAAAAAGAAACCACCAGTAACAAAAGTACAACACACCACTTCCGGCTTCAGCTCCACCACCATAGATATAATCTATGCTCCACCACTACAGCTCTGTTACGAAAGAAAGCCGTTTGCGTTCTTTTCTCACAGGAAGGGAGTTCTATTCTGTGGGCTTTCCCCGTCTTTGAAGCCTTCTCATTATGAGTGTACGTTATGTACCTCGGTGGTACAAAAAAGCAAGTTGGACCACATCAGATATATTTGAGAACGCGGTAAACTGCGCTGCGTTTCGTGTGGCCTACATGCTTACAGAGGTAAGAAAACGCTTATCCTTGAAACATTTAGCACCACTTACAGATAATTGTTGTTGTTTTATCGCGCGGCTTAACGTTAAACGATATAACTTTGTAACAATTGGTTGAGTCGAGTATTTCGGGCATTGGAGTGGTATATTTGAGTGTTCGTGTTGTTCGTGCGTCATACTTAGGCTGATTTCCAGTCCACATTTTATGTCAGTCTCGATTGTTCTATGCCATATGTACGTTTCACGGACTCTTTTCACAAGATTTATGACGCATTTATCTTTCATCAGCTGAAAGTTTTTAATATTTTGGTTAAAAATGGAATGAAGAGGCAAAGGGAAGACATGTGTATTCCTTACAAAATAAAGTAGGGGTAGTAAGAAATGAGAATATGAGCAGAAAAGAACAAGTAACTATAAGCAGAATGGGGCATGGTTATTTAAATGGAACTCTTGTTATTATGGGAAAACATGCACCCGAATTGTGTAGTCAGTGCCAGGAGTATGAGACAGTGGAACATTTATTGATATTATGTAGTAAGTGTATACTAGAAAGACAGGAAATGATAACTCGGCTGATAAGTGTAGGAAAGGCAGAGATAAGTATCAAACGTATATTAGAACGTGCAGAAGAACAGAAAGGAGAAATGCTTGATTGAAATCTGGACTGGAAAAAGGAACATAGACTATATTAGTCAGCAATAGGCCACTGTCTGAGCTGGTGTATTTGCATACATTGATCTGATTGGCTGACGCTTCCGTCGGCGCTTGAAAAGTTGAGCAAGTCCCAACTTTTGCAGCGAGCAACGCCTCTGAAGCGGCGCTGACGGATCCACAATGCAGTTCGGCAACGCCTGACGTCACCCATTCAAAGTGAATGGGAAGCGTTGAAGATGACGCCCCGTGTGGTGATCTAGTACATCTAGTACAGAAGGGGGCCGTAGTGCAACAAACAGGCCAACTGCCGGTAAAACGTGAAGAAGAAGACCTCTTCTAAACCCGGAAATCACGTGTGGTGGTGCTCTGCACTGGACACAAGTGGAAGAAGTTAAAGGTACAGATTCGACTCCAAATGAGATTGAGTTTTGGCTGTCATCGGTAATAAACGCGGAGGAAATGAGGGCAGTGTTCCTCCTGGTCATATTGTCTTGTAAGTGTGACTTTAAATATGTTCTGTTTTGTTCGAACAAACTTTAACAGGTTAGAGTTATTTGAAAAGTTTGTAGTTACATCGTCTAGGTCCCGCGGGTCTCGACTGGCACTAGCCCACTCGAACACTGACCAAAAGTACTACAGATATTTTATATGCATTTGCGTTTTAAATGTGTTACGATTGAAAATAACATCGGCGATCACCTACAGCTAGTGAGAGAGCCACATCCACTAGAGTGGGTGTTTCAGTCCAGCGGGAGGATGAGGGAGAAGTTCAAAGGGCTTCTTTTCTGTCTATTTGGAGCCAAGAAATGGAGGGGAAACTAATAGAGGTAAAGTTGGTTTTATATTCGCACATTCGTTCATTTAGAAGTCTCTATATTGTTTACCATGTTACTTTGAATATTCGATTGGAATTAGCATGCAAGTAGACTTCAAAACAACCTTAACACTATCTAATAGACTGTGAACAATGCTGTACTTTGTTTATCATTGGCTGCTAATATGATTTCCCTATTTAGAATTTGCAAATAATACTTTTCTGAAATTATATTATTAAGGAGAATGTCTGAATATCCGAATATAAAACCAACTTTACCTCTATGGGAAACTAGTGTAAATTTGGCAGGAGCACTGTCTGTTTTTACTTGTGGTCTGGGCAAAATCACAACCGGGTCCAGGGCCGCTGCTGGCCAAAAGGGTGCCCTATGCGAAATTTTACTGTGGTGCCCCCACAGAGGAACAAAAACACACAAACGTATGTATTTTTAATATGTATTTATTTATATAAATAAATGTGCATTTAAACACTCAAAATTATACTTAATCATTCAAATATTTACATTACAAAATAATAGTTTACATCAAAGTAAACACTGACATGTGTTCTGCAGAAGCATTCCTAATTTCAAACTTTACAAAAGATAAGAAATAAAACCCTCTCTGTACCTGTAGAGATGGACGGTCCTCAGTGCTGCATCCTGTCTCTGTGTCTACCTGTGCAGCCTCTGGAGCAGTGCTGGATCAGGCCACCTCATCTTCTTTTGTGACAATTTTCAGCATTGAACCTCCATATACAATACGGAAGAAATCAGTCATTTAGAGAAAAACTCATGACCTACTATTAAAACAATGAGCTAGTCAAGCACTCATAATATTTCTAAACTAAAATCAAAATGTGGATTTAACTTGCACTATAATCTATGGTGACAAACACTGAGCCTCACTTTCAGTATAAATCAAATACATTTGTGGTTTTTAAGAATTAAAAAGTGTATTAAAATGAGTGTATTTTTAAACAAAAACTTTAACATTCAGAAAAAAATAATCATTAATGAATTCATGCTTTTATATAATATTAGATTTTATATTATTGATCTTTCAGAAATTACAGAATGAGTCAGTTTTGTTATTTCATATAGTAATGTACATAAAATGATAAAATTTGCCCTGCGCGCTCGCGGTTTTTAAGGAAACTTTTTGGTGCGTTAATCAAGTCAATACTATTGTTCAAGAAGGTAATGATTTGCACGCATCAAGTAATTGCTTCGTGTCGTTTTTATTTTTACATTCTACGGGTGACTCAAAAAACACAAACGTTTCGGCACAATGCCTTCCTCGGTGTGTAACACAATCCCCCTACTCCACCCTTTTATCCCACAGTCAATCACATTGTGTCATTAGACGACCACTCCAAAACAATCTCATCCTCATGACCAACCACACAAGGACTATTTACCTTCATATTCAAAAGCATTATTCCACAGAGAAACAATACATCAATTATCATCATATGTCAAGTATACATCAATATAGTAATGTACAAAAATGAAAAACCGGCCAAAAACACACCAATCCACCGATGTAAAGACTAAAGAGACTTTATTGTCATTGCAGTGATACAAGCAATAACAACAGCAGCAATAAGAAATGTATAGAAATAGACAAAACAATAAACTGCAAAGAATTATATAATGTATAATTATATAACATAATATAATAAATAATACATACAGTGAAATAATTGTGCAGTGCGTGTGTATGTAGCTGGAATTGTAAAGTATTGCACAAGTTAATAAAATAGAGTTTGTGTATTTATCAGCAACATGGGAAGAGGGGCAAACGCGAAAAGTCATAAAACATGTCCTGTCATAGTTTAAAGCACAATGCAGAGCCGCAAAGCAAAAAAAAAACTGAACGTAAACAACAAATAAGGCAGATTTGGTGCAGTTGTGGCGAAGTTTAATTGTTAGCCTCACTAGTGAACAAGCAAAAATATGTTTTCCAGATTCATGGAAGTTACCTGAAAATGATGCACGCGATTCATCTTGCACTTTTTTCCTCTTTTCGGCTCCAGACTGCTGTTGTCTTCCCAGGGATAGAGCTGCAACTTGCATCAATTATAAATATTTGCTGGACCGGACTGCGCCACGCGTCTATGCGCGTACACGGGGAAAAAAATACGTCACATGTTTGTTTTTGCATTCGTCATAAAAATTTTTTTTTTTTAATGCATTTAACAACATATTATCAATATACATTTTATTTACACTCAGTTTATGTTAATATTATTAAATAAATATATATATATATTTTTTTTTTTCTTTTGAGCAATCGTCCGAGATGGTGCGGTGCCCCCCTCCGGAGCTGAGGCCCTACTCAGCCTGCGTACTCTGCATATAGGGGCAGCGGTACTGACCGGGTCAATAACAAAAAAGTTTAAGAGAAATTACTAATTCCCTTCAAAAGCCAGTCAGTCTTTGTCAGTCACGTGCGTTTGTTGTGTGTGATGTCACACTTCCGTTATTTTTGTGGTATCGCTTCCCGAGACAACTTGAGAGAGACACATAACGCTAGAGAGAAACATGCAATACAAGGGTCAAGCTGGAGAAGTAGTGTACGTGGTACCGCAATAAACTAAACAAAGATGCCAGGGATCGTCGTTTTGATAAACTGTCTTACCTTCAGGATATAAATTCGTTTGAATTAACTGCATAACAACGGAGTTGTGCTGCCGTCGACTCCTCATTACTCATAATAATAATGACATGTCATTCTGTATATTATCAGTGTCTTAATATACATTGTTTTAGTTTGAACACTATTAAACTACAGTAAGTATTTCTAATCATGTATTGCAGCATTTTTAGTTTTAGTTAGTTACATCCAATATTTACATTTATAAACTGTTGGACAGATGTTTGTATTCAAAGCATTTTACAAATATGAACAATAAATGTAATGAAAGCAACAGAACAAAAAAATAGTAAGTCACTTTAAACGATCTATTCAGTTCAAACTACTGATTGACCTAATGTTTAACTTGGAGCAAAAGCACTTGTCTCAGTTCTTTAAAGGATTATTTAGTTCAGTAATAACTGCTTACCTTGTGTTTGGTTCTGATGTACCAGTTTTGTTATTTTGAAGAACAAAGAATAAATGAGTAAACAACTAATTTTATATCATTCTCCATTTATTTACATTTATACAAATTATATTTGTATTCAGGCACTTGGGGAAAAGTCATTTCTGCAGGAATGCATTATATCAATTACATAAGACAGGATGAAACGCCAGCAAAACACATTCATACACACTGTGGAAGAAAAACAGATACAAAAATGTGTCAATTAAGCACAGAATGCATTTATACACCTGGGCTTTTACTCTTATTGACAACTCCAGCTCTTCTACACTACAGTTGGACATTGGTTTTTGTGCACAACAGACTGTCCCAATCCTATGCTGTAATCTTCACCTTCACAAGGGAGTATTATGTTGATGGGTCAGTGCTTGTTAAGATTAGGGGTGTAACGATACACCAAAGGCACGATTCGGTTCGGTTCACGGTTTTGGAGCCACGGTTCGGTTCGGTTCGGTTCGGTTTCTGTTTGCTGTGGGGTTAGGGTTGATGTCATCTTAACAGCAATGCTAAGGAACAACAGATTCACTTAATAACAAGAACAACTAAACTTTTTCTTTATTAACTTTGCCATCACATTTTAGTAGAGTCAGGATACCGGAGTAAACAACAAACATTAAATAAATACCTCCAATATAGACTAGTCAGAAAAAACAATTCTCTTTAGTGCAGCCATCTTAAGAAAGTAAACTCAAATTAAATAAATAACTGCAGTGTAGACTATAGTGAAAGATAAACAGGCTTGTCCTTTCTAAGAACATATGAAATATTTCAGTTAATTTCAGTTAAGATGAACACAGTTTCCATAAGTATACTTTATTGATAAAGGTCTATGGCTCTGCATACAATGACTTTATCTTGCTGGAGTCTATAGCCGCCTCACTCCACCCCAGGACGCGTTAATGTCGCAAAACGCACAAAAACGCACTAAATCGCACTTCAGCAGCGGTTATTTGAAAGCCCATATAAAGATCTGCACTTGAGCGTGTATATTTGAGGGCGTGCAAGAAGTTTTGCGCACGAACAGAGGAAATCTGCGCGCAAGCAAAGAGAATACACTGCAGTTTTGTCTGAAACTAATGTTACGGTTCTAGCTGGTTGTATTTTAGCCTCCCGTTTGCTCTCTCTCTCTCTCTCTCTCTCTCTCTCTCTCACTCTCTCTCTCTCCCCGTGCCTGTCATTTCTGTATCTCCACCTTCACGACAGCTGATTGGTCAGGAGAACGATCTATCATCACTGGGCGTCGTGGCGCGGGGATCTAAAAAGCCCTTCAGGAAAAGCGGAGAGAAGCGCATCTTCCTTTGATCTCGTTTTTCGTGTATTTTGCTAACATGATTATGATTTTCGTTGTTTTTGCTTAACTTTCGTTTGGGCAAAATTATTTAGCATTACTTTTGCCCACTTTGAGATATTTTGTGATTTTTGTACATTTTTAATTTGATTGATTTGTTTGTTAGTTTTTGGCTCAGCTATTTCCCGTTACATTGAGCTATACCTCCTCAAGTTCACTCTTTTCTCCGAGTAAGGTGGAGAGGGAAGATGTCTTACGACTTCCATTTTGCAAACACATAGAAAATGTATTGTTAAAGACATCAGGTAAGAGGTGAAAGTCATATTTATTTTATTCTACAGTTCAGTATAGGGAAGAATGCGGCGCACGGCGCTGAAAACTGCAATGTCAATATATTGCCTGCGCGCCTATTCTCTCCGTCCATGCACAAAACTCCTGCGTGCCCCTATATATACTCCGCTCAAGTGCGCCTTAGTGTGTTTATGTAACAAGCATGTCTCCAACCTTCATTAGATTTGCTAGAAATATTTATGAATGCCTCCAATAGACCAGAGCGGCATTAATGCTCCCTGAAGTAAAGTGAAACGGCTATAAATTCCAGCAAGACAACGTCATCTATACATTTTAAAGTATTATAAAGCATTATCTATTATCTATAGAGTATAATTATGGAAACTGTTTTCATCTTAACTGAAAGCGGTCGTATTTGCCAGCCTCACACGCTGCATGCACCTGTCAGTCAGTTACTGATGGGTGATGCGTAAACACACTAAATCGCACTTCAGCTGAATGTTTTTGAAAGCACACTTGAGCAGAGTATACACGAGGGCACGCAAGAATCCCGTGCACCAACAGAGAAAATCGGTGCGCAAGCATCAGTCAGTGGCGGGGTGTATTTTGGTGTGGCGCCCTGCCATGGAAGAATGAATGTAGCGGAAACCATGCAGTGATCGCGCACTCACATGACATGACATGCACTTGGAAAATACTAACTTTAGAATATAATATTTAGAACAAAACCTCATTACTAATACAATTTAATCAAATGTGATCAAATAAATATGTGCTTAAATTTGGTTTAATTAGTTAGAGACAAGTGACGTCAACCTCAACAATGGGCAGCAGGGGGCGTGAGAGTATCGCGGAACGCCACGAGAGTTTCGCGATACGTATCGTGGTTGGTGTATCGCGATATTTCGGTTCGGTTCGAAGTATCGTTACACCCCTAGTTAAGATTAGTACTTTTAGCATCATTCTTGTTGCATAATCCATCAGACATCTTGTATTCTTCAAGTTCACACAGCAGCTGTCAGTTCTCCTCCAACAGGTGGTTTACTTCTACACATCTGTCCATACTAGAGATGCCACAATTCTCAATACAATATTGAACCGTTCGGTACAACATCCACGGTTCAATACACGCTTGTGAATTGCGTTTTTTCCGGTTTTACGTTTAAATAATTTATGTACGTTTTATTTCTCTCCGAACTGACTGTTTGTGTGTGCCTGAAACTCCTCCCCGCGAGTAAATATTCAATCACTATGCTCTAAAGTTAGGGGTCGCTCCACCATCATTCCACACTTTAACATGGCGAGCGGCAGTGAAGTGAGGGAGCAATAAGCAATAATGCTGCAGTTAAACAAAGTTATGCCAAGGTGCCAACTGTGCCTTAGTTTAAAGTTCCAAGTATGTACACTGAGGCTAATACGCCCGCACACCGGATTAACGCAGCGGCCGTTCCCATATCACGTCTTTTCCGCTTGCAAGTTTGTTGTTTCTAATGTAAGAATATATGACAATATGCGTGCACAAGCGGAGCAACGCGCTCTCGTCTATTGCGGGCGCACGCAGTAGAAAACATCTCACGGTAAGAGTTGTACGTGCCTTTCAGTGCAGTGTAAACAAAAGATATGTTAGACGAATTAATATTAAGATGATTATGTATGCATGAACGCAGATGGCAACAGCAGGTCATCTAAATAGCTCACCTAATATAAAGCTTGAATTTTAGACCTGATAACCGTCAACCGTGATTATTCTTCAGACTATATAATCCTACAACCAAAATCTATAATTGTTGCATCCCTAATTGTTATGCAGTTCAAAAAATAACATGAATGTGTCTGAATGTAGAAGAAGCCTACTTCAGCAACGCACTGCTTTTGTTGTGCTCTGAAATACAACATTTAAAAAAAAGTTGGTAAAGTTGGTAAAAAAAAAAAAAAAGTCTATAGTACAATGCAGTGATGTTATGTAGTTTCAAAATACAATATATTAACATTTTAATGTAGAAAAAGCCAACGTGGGTGTCTAAAGGAGAAAAAATACAACATATATGGGCTCTTATATTGCTGTTGTGTTATCACTCATATAGCAAGTCATATCTCTCCGGCCCTTCGTTTGGGATGCTTTTCATGAACTGGCCCCCATGACAAACTAATTGAATAGCCCTGGTATAGACTAATCGAACGGAAACACCTCCAACATGACTGCACATCTGCGTCGCCATCACCCAGCAATATCACTGTCTGAAGGCAGAATAGCAGAGAAGGTAAAAAGACCTCCATAAAACAACAATCCCTCACTGAATCCTTCCAGCAAACATTTCCAACTGGTTCCGAAAGACACATAAAAATAACAAAGGCAGAGTTAAGTTTAATTAAGATGGTTTATTTATATTTACTGAAGTACAAATGTGTTTATTTGGAAAGGTCAATTTATGTTCATTAACTTCACATGTATGTTTATTTTTAAAATGTAGGAATTTGTGTTGCCCAGTTTGTACATAGGCTACCCGCAGCGGTAAGATTTCAGTGTTAATTTTTTTATTATACAATACACTAGGAACTAGTGTACCTTTCTTGGCTTTGAAGTAAAATAAAGGAGTATTGCAATAAATCGTTTTTTATTTTTTTTCTCTTTCTTACTGTTCCTATTGCCTAAGCATAGAATAACAAAAAAAAAAAACACTTGTCAAGCCATCAGAACCGAACCGAAAACCGTGTTATAACTGTATTGTTGCATCTCTAGTCCAAACACAATTTACACTCAGTTTGTCTCTGCTACCTCCTCAGTGTTGTGTGTCTCCTCATCAGAGTCTCTCACCATCTTCAACCACACGTGTCTCCTTCTCTGCATGCGGTTCGTCCACATCTTCAGCTGACTGCACTGTTGCTTTTCTTTCCCTCCTCTTAGTTTGTCTTGCAGAGTGTGCAGTGTCTGTCTGTGTACTTTCTGTGTGGCCCAGATGTAGAGATGGTGGTCAGTCACCATCATCTCTCATGCAGGTTGCAGGCTGGCAATGACAAAGTTAGAAATGTATATACAGCAAAAATATTACACATAGAGTAAGTCAAAATAAATGTACTATAATGCTACATGCTTATGGAAATATGACATGTTTGAGCATAAGAAACCTAAATTGAATTTTAAACTTTTAAAGCATTAACTCCCAGAAAGAACATTTACTGTTAATTTACTCATCCCTTTGTCATCCAATAAATTTAATATTTTTTCTACAGAGGAAAAGAACAGTTTTTTCTTTTTTTAAACTGCAGTTTCATGAAGCTACAGTCTGGAGGTTTAACACATTTAATGGAATGTTTTCAACAAAAACCTTTATTTGTTTTCAGAAAAAGGACAGTCGAAAATGTACTTTGACAGGGGGTGAGTAAATCAGCAAATGTCAGTTGTAACTAAGGTTAAAAAAGTATTTTACAATATTTTAATAATCACTTTACAATCTTAAATCCATATGCACTAAGTTGATTCGTTCAGATTGAAATGCAGTTCTACCCCCAAAACTAAAGTGTTACATTGAATTAAAATAATTATTTGAAACTCAAGCAATGACAGTTGTAAAGTTACTTAAATATTCTTCCGTACTTACCTTTTTTTCCTCTTTACCTATTTTGCATCTCAATGCAGCATTCCAGGACGTCTGATGCATCTGTTATTACCGATACAGTCTGTCAATATCCTTTTTTCCGTGTGGGAAATTTAAAATATCAGTTGTCGTGATAATTTTTTTTACCTTTTTGATTGTGTGATTTACTATTACAGCCCTTAACACAACAAGACTGTAACACTGTATTTACTATGCGAAAGATGCTCACATTAACTCGGATACAACACAAATAGCAGCTATGTCCCATAATGCAACTCTGTTTACGAGCGTGACGTCACCTGACAAAGACCGGTTGAGCGAAAATAAGTACATTTTCTCCCCACTAAAGGTTTCTTTCTCATTATGTGATATTATTATGTTAGTAACAAAAGATATACTACATGACCTCGCGTTGTGTCCATATCACTTTTATCACGTTTCCTTGTACTTGTACATGTGTAATGACAATAAAGTTGAATCTAATCGAATCTAATCACTTCTCGCGTGTGTTTGGTTGTGAGATGTAGTTTGCAGACTGAGACAAAGTTGTCAGCTATTCTCGTATTGTAAAGTCATACAGTGTGAAATCCCCTGTCGCCGATCTATCTTGCAGTGTAAACTCAGCACAGACAGAACGCTAACCCAAATAGCCATGCAGTGGAAAAAACATCTGTGATGCGACTGCTTTGAAAATTGTACAGTCTGAACTCGGCATAAGGATATACAGAACAGCTGATTGAAAGTAAAAAAAAAAATTTAAGGGTGCTTTCACACTAGTACTTTTGGTCTGCACCCGGGTTCATTTGACGTTAGAGTATAGTACGTTTAGCTAGTGTGAACGTGTCTTCTGAACTTGAGTGCTCACCCACAAACCGTAACCGAGTCTGCCTGAAAGAGGTGGTCTAGAGGTGGTTCCCCCCATCCCCCCCCCTCCAAGTTTGTCAAATTTTACTCGCGCTTGTTTCGCAAATCCAAGTTGGCAGAGCCCTGACAGTGTGATTGAGTCGAACATTGAGTACGTTTACATGGGCAACAATACTTTAATATGATTTTAATACGATTAAGACAAAACTTTGAGTCACCATGTAAAAAGCGATTTTTGATTAATCCGACTAAAGTCATAACTGAACTGAACAGAAATGGAATTAAGGCGTGGGGTACGCAGATATTAGTGGCATTATTGAACTAAACACCGCAATCAGACTATTACCGTCATGTAGGACTTTTCGCTGCATTTTGCGACAAGATGCACACACGGCTGTCAGTAAAGGACCACGCACATACACACTCACATCACGAACAGTGTTGCCAGATTGGCCGGTTTTGAATTCGATTGTGCGGGTAAAAAATGACGTAGGTAGTGAAAATTTAGCTTTTGGCCTGGAATCAGTCAGCTACATCTGGCAACACTGATCACGAAATGCGGAAGTTTTTTCTTTCTATGTGGCGTGCGCTATCAAATTCCATTAAAACATCTTCCATCATTCCTTACTAAATATTCGCATCTAATACCCCAGTTTGTTATGGGGAAATATTCATGAGTGAAAGTGCGGAACTGCAGTTAAAGTCGAAAAATTAAAGATGAAACACCCGAAATGACATGAGACTGCAGGAAATGTGGATAGCCTGGTGACGCAACATTCATAAAGCACTTCACGTTAACACCTTAATTATATTATTGTCTTATTCCGATTAAGGCAAATAACTATTACTGATGTACATGTAAAGGTAGTCTGTATGTCTTCATGTCGTATGTCTTCAAAGTAAGTGAAAGATCCAGAAGGGCATCCTGCTGATTTGATTCAGAAGGGCACTTTTTTTTGTCAGACGGCTCACCGGTTTGACTTTCATTCATTCACCGTCATTAATTTTAAAAATCACCCGGTCTATTTTATTTGCATATATTTTACTCCAATATAGGAGTTGACTGAGAAAACCAGAGAGGAGCAGGAGACGAAGTAATGATGATAAAGAAAGAGCAGAGTTTATTGAATAATCTTAGTTGCGTATCATTCAATGCTCAGACTTCGTCTGACCAGGATAAATCTAACAAGTGTTATTACACCACAAGCAACAGCAATGGAAAATTACTGCTTCACAACATTGTCCAGAGACAATACAGACCTTAAATGGAGACATTCTCTTATCTCTTACTCATGAAAACAAGTGTCGCTTGAATCCACAGTCATAAGATTATAACAATATGTGAAAAAGGAAATAATAATGAAGCAATAATTGAATTAAAATATAAATAATAAAATATAAAAAACATTATAAAATGACAAATAATCAATAATAATCAAGTAATTAACTACTGATAAATAAAATTATATAATGATAATTATATAAATGACCAATGATCATATGAATAAATAAAATAAAGAATAAATTAATAAAAACAAGTAAAAATAAAACACAACACAAATAAATGGTTGCTTTCTTGAAACAACACACACAAGTTTGCAACAAGGATTCTCAGATCCTTAGTTAGATTCTTCAGACCATTTTGTAATTTCTTGAGAACATTTCTGCTTTACTTGATCTCATTACCTCAAAAATAAAGTAGCTGTTTATTTGTGTCATTCTCAGTGTCTGCAGGTGTCTGTGGTGATGGATTGGAGTCTGTCTCGCGGAAGGTTGGAGAATTGGTCTATCTGCACACTGGTGTGGCCAAACAGCATCTTGTCACAATCATGTGGTTTTTCAACAACACTCGCATCGCTCTGATCAATGGAAATGCCAGTAACAGCTGTCTGTATGATGGTAAAGGCGGGAGATTCAAAGACAGACTGGAGGTGGACTATGAGACTGGATCTTTGACCATCACAAACATCACAGCTGAACACACTGGACAATATGAAGCAGATATCATCAGAAGTGAAGGGCCAGGAACCAGCCAAAGCCTGAATGGAAAGCCCAAGTGTGACGGCACTAAAATCATTAAGAAAACAAACAACATGGGCGACACCAAAAAAACATATTGGGTTTCTGTCATCAGTGGTGAGTTATTCAGTATCATTTATTTCCTCTATTATTCACTATTTTTTTTTACTGTGTGCTGTTTGAATTGTTTCACTCAGAGACTTTTTCTCATGTCTGGTTTTCTGTGTATTAATGTTCATAACAACACCACATGTCAATAACACATTTACTGCACAAACAGAATTTTGTCACATTTGTATTTACACATGAAACAAGAGTGTATTAAATCACACTCATGCTTTGGCATGATGTTAGTGTTGTGGTTCAGTGCAACATAAAAAGATAGTAATTCTGATGGCATGTAACTTGGCTGACACTCCACAGTCATTAGCAGGATAAATATTATACAAAACATTCTACATGTAATGTTGTTAGGAAATATGCTACACTGATATATGAATGTAACAAACATTTTAATGATTTATGTTCATAAATATAATATTAGTTATAAAACATGCTACAAATTAGCATAAATTCTACAGTGTCTGGTGTGTTCAACACTGAATGTTTGCTTTTGATCATGTCAGGTCCTGAAATAAACAAAGAATCTACCGAGGAGGAGCAGCAAGATTCTGAGAGTAAGAATATATTTTCTGCTTTTAAATTCCTGTTTTTAATTTGACTGCATCAAATAAGTAGCAGGGTGGATTTTAATATTGATTCTATAATACAGAGGTGTGTGCGTGCATGTGCGTATGTATGTTTGTAAATGTGTGTGTGTGTATATATATATATATATATATATATATATATATATATATATATATATATATATATATATATATATATATAGATAGATAGATAGATAGATAGATAGATAGATAGATAGATAGATAGATATTATTACACACAGGGCTTTACATTAACACTCAGCAAATGCAGGTAGATTTTAGCTGTAGTGGGTTAGACAGTCACCTCCACTAGCCACTTTGGCTGGTTGAAAATCATTTTTATATTGTAGTTTTCTTAAAAGCAGGGTTCGATAATAAGGATGGCCCAATATTTGTGCAAAGCAGCATGACTGACAAATATAATTGTGTTCGTGCGGAATAAAGAAAGCTGGTTGATTACCGAATGAGAGGATAATCACTCGCGCCAACAGCTGATGTGATGCGCGTGACTGTTTAAAACACGTGCGCGCTCCTGTTTCCTTGCTTGAAACAACCGTGCCTAGAAACGCAACTTGTGTGATCGGTTCTCTTTCAAATTGACTAGACAAAAAGTTATTCATGCACCCTCAGTTCTGCTGCTTTCAAGAGCTCCAGATTGGTCTTTTTGTAAGCAGCACCGGTTGCTTTCGCTTTAACCATTATTTAAACAGCATATAGGATATTAACTTCCCATTTATGTGTAGTTAACTAGTGTTAACTGATTTTATTTTTTAAGAAATGTTTTGTTATAGTATACAGCTATATTTTACTTGTTTTGACACATTATTTAAAATTAGTGGCTAAGAAATAATTATTTATTTATTTTTATTGTGGTTAGAGATAAATTTGATAAATCCTTTGAGCTCTTAAAAGTCATGTGAAATAAAAACTAATAATACAACATTATAAATCTATGACCCATGTGCTCATGCTCACTGAGCAAGCTCACAAGCATGTGGTCATTGCACAAAATATAAATCAAGTAATTTTAGTAGGGCTGTCAAAATTAATCGTTTCTTCGGTGCACCGCGATGCAGATGGGGACAATTCGATATCGGTTCAGTAATAGATCATAACCGGTTATTACGCACTGACGTCATTTATCCCCTATGTGCGATGTCGCGGTAGAATACTATGGCGAAGGAGGCGAGGGTGAGTAAATAAAACACTCCTACTTAAAAAGCAGATCTTTCACTGACACTGAGGAATGGTAAAGCAGGAGCCGCTATTTCAGTCCATCTCTGCCCCTCTCTCTCCCGCGCACACACACACACACACACACTTTGGGCATTTGACCCGCCGTTCGCATGTTCGTGAGGTAAAGTTTTCTCTCCTCTTAGCTGTTACTTGTGGTTCCAGACACAAGCGTGCCTGTGGTGCGAGTTTATTGTATTGTATTTATTCTAAAACGGATTACCTGATAACAGCGTATTATGCGCATATAGACTGACCCGCGGCTGTTTTTCCCGCGTCACTCACGGGTGAACGGCGCTTTCGTTTCTAAAGCCAATCGCAGCCCTTTCTGTCGAGCGGGTGAAGACAATGACCAATCATAGGGGTGTAAGAACTTGCCAGCGCTCAAAAAGCAAGCGAGATAATATTTACATTAGTTTATTTGTTTATGCTCGTGCTGTCTTCTGTGCATGTATTGGAGTTTTGTCTAAAACATTCATAGAGTGTGTTTTTTTTTGAGCAGGTAAAATTAAAGGTACAGTTCATATATCTTACTGCTTGTATTAAAGGACAAAATTGTATTACAAGTAATATATAAATATAAACATATTTATAGATTTTAATTTTAAAAAAATTCTTGTGTTGTAAAGAAAAAAATCTAAAAATGTATGGAAATAATCGTCAATGCACCGAGATATCGAATTGAACCGAATCTATGGCATGATAATCGTAACCTAACCGAACCTTGAGACCAGTGTAGGTTCACACCCCTAAATTTTAGCATGTCAAAGTCATATTTATACATATAAAATATATTTTCCCAGCAAAAAATTTGTGAAAATGGCGATGTTGGGAAAACTACTAGCCACACTGGCTGGTGATCAAAAAAGTTAATGTCAAGCCCTGATTAAACATGCATGCATACATACATACATACATACATACTTACATACATACATATACACACGGTGGGCCATTTATATGGATACACCTTAATAAAATGGAATGGTTTCCTGAATACAGTTTCCTGAAAAGTGGCTTGGTCATCATGGGCCAGTTGAATGGCCCCCAAGGTCTCCTGATCTGACCCCCTTAGACTTTTATCTTTTGGGTCATCTGAAGGCAATTGTCTATGTAATTTATTAAGGTGTATCCATATAAATGCCCCACTCTGTAGATATGTATGCTCGTGTGTGTGTGTGTGTGTGTGTGTGAATGTGTGTGTATGTATATATATATATATATCTATATCAGTGTTTCCTCTAGGATTTTTTCCAGCTGTGGCAGCAGGCCTTTTTTACACAGATCTGCCAACTATTTCAAAGACAAATATTACACGCAGTATTCGCATTCATGTAATACGAGCATGCGAATCTCTTTGCTTGCGCGCCGATTTCCTCTGTTTATGCACAAAACTTCTTGCACGCCCTCAAATTTACACGCTCAAGTGCAGATCTTCATGTGCGCTCTCTAATAAATGCTGCTGAAGTGCGATTTTAGTGGTTTTTTTGTGTGTTTTGCGACATTAATGCGTCCTGAAGTGAAATGGCTATAAACTCCAGCAAGATAAAGTCATTGTATGCAGAGCCATAGACATTTATCAATAAAGTATAATTATGGAAACTGTGTTCATCTTAACTAAAAGCCACGCCGTGTTTGCTGGCCTCACGCATCACGCACCTGTCAGTCAGTCAGTTAAACCTTCTATTATAATTCACTTACCTTTTAATATGTTAAAACCGTATAATATGTTACCGTTTAATGTTTTGGTGCGATTATAACCCACTATAAAAAAAAAAAACCACGACTGAATGTTTTAAATGATATATATATCTGTGCAGATGTGTGTATATATAACCAAGTTATGCGCATGTTTTTTTTATGCGGATTTTCAAAATGTATGTGCATCATGGCGTTTCTATCAACCGTTTTTTGTGCACGTATCCAAAATGAGCATAAAAATAGGAAACATGGATGGAAATATAGCTAGTGACTATCGACAATGCTCCAGCTATGATCACCTGACATACAGGATTCTTCGCTCACTGTAAAGGTGACCCAGATTTTACCTATGCATCATTCACCAGCAGGTGTTATGTGCAAAGGTGATCAGTATCTGTGCAGATGGTGCCGAAAGACAATGCTTCTGCATCTGAGACTTTTGACAAAATTGTAGAAAAGTACTCAAGTCATAAACAGACCTGGGCAAGAGAATGATAACAGGTTTTGTGACCTTGATCAGCTTGAGCCATGTGTTCATTTCCAGTCCTTTCATAAATGTGGACACAACATGCAACATTCAAGTTGGATGCTGAACAGGTGGAAATTGAAATTGTGACATTGCAAAATGACATCCACCTCAAAGCCTCTCAGGCTGCACCAAACTTTTGATGCCTTGTTGACACAGAAAAGTACAGTGGTTTACGCACAGTTATATATATATATTTTATATACTCAAAAATGTCTCTGTCAATATTTTCAAACAGTTATATTTGATTTACAAAAGTCACACAAGTGGCAATATCACATCCATAACAGAAAAGTGTCAAATCCATAACGAAACGTTTCCTCATAAATGTAAAATCAAATAAAATCAATCATGTTTGTTTTATAGTGAGCCAACTCTTACCCTTTTGATTATCATCATATCTTTTAGTTTGTGCAGTTTAATTCACAGAATTTCTACAAAGTATGTTGTAGACTGTAAACTCACAGACCTTTTTCGTCACATCCATATCGCAGGTTTATTTTCCTCATTTAAAATATAAAAAATGTTCACAGATTGATATTTTTCTACTTCCACAACTCTTTGTTCAGTTGTTTTGGAAAATAAAAACAGATGTTTCAATATAATGTTACCATATACTTCCTCTGTCAATTTATGTTTTGAAATGTTACTGCAAATGGAGCTGATAAAAGTAGTACATTACAATTGTGTTGTGTAGTATTCACTGTATATGTTGTTTATTAATGAGACCGTATTGTAATGTTACCTGTTGTACTTCATGAACCTTTTACAATTGAATTAGTTTGAAACATTTGTTTAATTAGAGTACTGTTTACTATTATACCCATTAAAGTATGTCAGTGTGGAGATATTCTGAAAATGGTAAAGCAATGTTTGTTTTAGATCTTTATTTTGGATTTTTAATGTATAAATATGTCAAACACACCGTCAGATTCACTTACACTGATGTCTGTCTGTTTTTATATGTTGCAGATTCAGGTCTGCCTGCAGGTGCTAAAGCTGGAATATGTGTTGGTGTTGGTGTTGCTGTTCTGCTGGTTGCAGTGGGTTTTGTGATTTATTGCCAGCATAGGAAAAAGGGAGGCACGTATAAAAAAAAAATGTGATTTGTATTGTGATCAATTAGTGTCTTATTTTGTGTGTGTGGTGATTTCTATTTATGTGTTTGTTTGATTGTTTGTTTGTTTGTTTTTTCAAAGCTGGTGATGCAAAATGTGAAAATGGGGTTTTGTAGAAAGTCAAAGAAAAAGGTAAGACTGCTCTGCTCCTGTTGGATATTATACAAAGCATTTCTGATGACTTTACATCAAATTAATGTACAGCATTGTGCACAAGGGACTTTAGATTTTTGCTTTAGTGTGCCATTACTGCACATAATTTACAATTGCAAATATTGTCATTTAAATAATCTTGTTTTTTGTTGTTGTCATTATATGCATAAGGACTTAATGGCCTTCACCTGGAGTGCCAAAGAAAAGTGCTGAGCTGCTCCATGACTTTTTTGGGAACATTTATGGGAACTCTGTGAACTCCCATTACTTACATTCAGGGCATTAACAGAAACATATGAGGAGAAATGTACTGTATTAACAAATTAACTGTCGTTCACTTTGCCTTAAATGTAACCAGTGGACATTCATGTTACTCAGGAAATTTATCATGAATATTATTGCAAACACCAACCCAATAATGAATGTTTATTTTATTTAGCCCATCTAATCTTCATCAACATGATGATTTATATATCGCTTTCATTTAGTTTTTTTCTTGCTAATTGTCTATTTTTCTAATACGTGTATGTACTGTGCTTATACGGTACACATAATTAATGCACCCTTCACAGATCTCTCCAGGGGCATTGCTAGACATAAAGCTCTACTGGGGCACAGCTCCCCCTCAAAAAAATAAAATTTTTATATATATATATATATATATATATATATATATATATATATATATATATATATATATATGTATGCCAACTATTTCAAAGACAAATATTACATGCAGTATTACAAGTCGAGATAGCATTCATGTAATATAAGCATGCGAATCTCTTTGCTTGCGCGCCGATTTCCTCTTCGTGCACGCACTCAAATTTGCATGCTCAAGTGCAGATCTTCTCCAGTAAGCGCTGCTGAAGTGCGTTTTAGTGCGTTTTCCGACATTAACGCATCCTGAAGTAAAGTGAAACGGCTATAAACTCCAGAAAGATAAGTATACTTATGGAAACTGTGTTCATCTTAACTGAAAGCTCGCCGTGTTTGCTGGCGCCTTACGCATCACGCACCTGTCAGTCAGTCAGTCAGCATGTCACCTTAAAGGGTTGAACAAATAGCGCACAGCACTACTACGGTTACAGAAATGTTTGCGCTTTTATAATTCACTTACCTTTTAATATGTTTTGGTGCGATTATAACCCGCTATAAAAAAAACACGACTAAATATTTTAAATGAGAAGTTGTAATGTAGCCGTGGCGGGATGAATTTTGGCGTGGCGGCCCACCACGGATGAATGAATGTAGCGGAAACCTTGGTTTATGTATATGTGTGTGTATATGTATATTAGGGCTGGACAATAATTCGATATCAATATATATCGCGATAGAATTTTTTTCAATAACGATGATATGATTTTTGAACCCATTTCCGATATTTCGATATAAATTTGCATATATATAAATAGATATATTATTATTTATATAAGATCTTATACATGTATCACTTGTCACTGAATGACGTTCAGTGGTCAGCCGTCAGAAAGAGCGTGATCTGATCTCACTTACGTGATGACGAAAAACACAGACACGCTGCCAGCGCTCAGCACAGCAGGTGGTTAAGCTGCGCCGCAAAAAGTTTTAGCTACAAAATGAGTGCTCTGAATACATATGCGAATGAACAAGCTTCCACAAGTAAGAATGCAGACGAAATAGTTGATAAGAAAGGAAAGACTAATGCAGTGGTGTAGAAGTGGTTCAGTTCAGTAAAGTTAGCAACAGATTCGCAGATTCGTCTTTTCCGGATCAATAACTCATGACCGAAACATTGTTCCTACACAAATAGCACATTTTTTCAACTGTCGCAATGTATACAACCACCTACAACCTTATTTTCCTAAAAATGAGCTTTCCTACGCACTGGACGCATTATATTGATCTCTATGCCCAGGCGGCAAAGAGACCGATGCTTAGGGACCGTCTACAAAGAGCAAAACGCAAAAATCAATACTACAAAAGCTGTCAATAACTTCCCTCTAACTCATTATACTGCCATCAAACTCAGATCACACGTCACTGCTGTCCTGCTGGTTAGACTACAACACTTATTTTTCTAAAAAAACTATTTTGCATATTTTTTATGAATTTTATTATCAAACATATTCAATAACTGTACTGTAAATTACTGTACTCTCACCAAATTCAGTTCACACATCACTGCTGTCCTGCTGGTTATACTACAACAATTATTTTTCTAAAAAACTATTTTGCATATTTTTTATGAATTTTTGAGCTTTATTTATTTGATAGTTTATTTCACATTTCTTGTTTGTATAGGCTAAATACAAATAAAAAGTGAACAAAATTTTTTTTGTACTGTTTTTATTTAAAAAAAAAGTTATAAGAGTCTGGAGGTATTATCGACTTTGCAAATTCACTTTGCAGACATTTGTAGGTACAGACATCCATTGTGTGCGTTCTTGGGAGTTTTTCCTTTCTTTTTAATATTGTCCATATCGATATCGGAATTATATCGTATCGACCGAAATAAAAAAATATATCGTGATATAAATTTTTGCCATATCGTCCAGCCCTAATGTATATATATATATATATATATATATATATATGTGTGTATGTTATAAAGCAAAATCATTATATAGAATTATAATTAAATAACAGTATTATTGTTATTATACAATTATTATTCTAAATAAATAGCAGAAATTAATCCTAAATGTAACTGGAAAACTGGAAATCTAAAGACACAACTGGAGTGATGCTAAGATAATTTTAAAAAATCTTTTGCATGAATATTAATTTAATTAAAAAAAAATTCTATAGACAATTCTATAGAACACAAAAAAGATGTTTTATAGAATTATCTGTTGTGTGTTGTCTTAAGCTGGATACTTTCGCCTGGCGCCGCATCGCGCGCCTCCGCTGACTGTGCGCGCACCTCGCGACACGGACGAGGCTTTTATACTTGCCTCGGTCGCCGTTGTGATATTCTTTAAAACGACAGGGGGCGGTCAAAAGAACCTGACCGTAAAGTCAGACAGATAAACAGAGAAGTAGAAAGTGTCCGGAACTACGTCATGTCATTAATATAGTTCACGATTTTTTACTAATTATTTGTATTGTTTTTATAAATTATTTTAATGATCATAAGGATCTTTATAACAATTCAATTTTTTTTTTATCAAATTTGATGCATCACTTGCTTTTGTTCATATATCGGACATTTTTACCTATTAAAATATTAATGACAACTAAACATGGGTTGCTCTACAAATATATTCTTTATTATGGCAAGAATAAAAGCAAAAAAAAAAAACACAGTTACTAAAAAATAGATTTAGATTTTTAGATTTAGCCCGCTCCACAATTCAAACATTACTGTCTGGCTAGTTTCTGTCCTATACTTATGCTAAAAGGGTAATAATGGTCCAACATTCCTGATCATTATCACCAATAAAGCCAGGAAAAACAGGGCATCAGTGTAAACCGAAACGTTCAAATATTAATTTCCAGTTTTCGAAGCAATAATTTGTTCATTTTAGTTTTGTAACTATTAAATTGTTTAAAATTCAAAATTGTAACTTATACATCAGTGTAAAACCTACGACTGGTGGAAAAACATATTTCTTAAATTGTGTACATGGGTCTCCACTTTGCCATGGCCTCTTTTGGCTTTAACAATCCCTCAGGTTTTTCCAAACCTTTTAACATAAACTCTCCTCCTTTCCCACGGCTGTTGCTATTTCTAGCCAATAATTTTTGATCATCAGGTTATCTGTATGATCACGGATCATAAAGATATGTGTACAGTTGTACTGTTTCAGACAAAATCTCTTCAAAGTGGTTCATATTCAACTCAAATCAAACGCGCTTGAGCAGCACGGCAATTTTTTTCGCTGTGCATGTTCGCAACAGGGACTTAAGCCTAGCCTGGTTTTTACTCGACGGCTCCGCTAGTTCGCTTGAGTGCGCGCAGCGAATGTGACGTCATCGCGGTGTTAGCGGAAGTTCGCTCTGGGTGCGCACGACATCATTTTGGCTGGCGGTGCGCACGCCATTTTTTGAGACTCGAGCGAACAGTGCGCGCGGCATCGGGTTTGAGTTAAAATGAAACGCTTTGAAGAGATTTTGTCTGAAACAGGTACGCCTGTACAGACACCTTTATGATCCTTGATCATAGAGATAACCTGATGAGCAAAATATTCTTGGCTAGAAATTGCAACAGCAGAGGGAAAGGAGGAAAGTTTTGTTATAAACCTGAGGGATAAGTTTGTTAAAGTCAAAAGAGGCCATGGCAAAAGTGGAGACCCGGGTACACAATTACAGAAATGTTTTTTCACCAGTCATAGGTTTTTTACTGATGTATATATTACAATTTTAAATTTAAAACAATTTAATAGCTACAAAACTATAATTAAGGAACAAATTATTTCTTTGATAACTGGAAAGGATTATTTGAACCTATCGGTTTACAGTATACTGATGGCCTGTTTTTCTAGGCTTTATTGGTAATAATGTTCAGGAATGTTGGACCATTATTACCCTTTTAGCATAAGTATAGGACAGAAACTAGCCAGACAGTAATGTGTGAATTGTGGAGCGGGCTAAATCTAAAAAAACATCAGTATTTTTTAGTAAGTGTGCTTTTTTTTTTTGCTTTTATTCTTGCCATAATAAAGAATACAGGGAGTGCAGAATTATTAGGCAAATGAGTATTTTGACCACATCATCCTCTTTATGCATGTTGTCTTACTCCAAGCTGTATAGGCTCGAAAGCCTACTACCAATTAAGCATATTAGGTGATGTGCGTCTCTGTAATGAGAAGGGGTGTGGTCTAATGACATCAACACCCTATATCAGGTGTGCATAATTATTAGGCAACTTCCTTTCCTTTGGCAAAATGGGTCAAAAGAAGGACTTGACAGGCTCCGAAAAGTCAAAAATAGTGAGATATCTTGCAGAGGGATGCAGCACTCTTAAAATTGCCAAGCTTCTGAAGCGTGATCATCGAACAATCAAGCGTTTCATTCAAAATAGTCAACAGGGTCGCAAGGAGCGTCTGGAAAAACCAAGGCGCAAAATAAACTGCTCATGAACTGAGAAAAGTCAAGCGTGCAGCTGCCAAGATGCAACTTGCCACCAGTTTTGCCATATTTCAGAGCTGCAACATCACTGGAGTGCCCAAAAGCACAAGGTGTGCAATACTCAGAGACATGGCCAAGGTAAGAAAGTCTGAAAAACGACCACCACTGAACAAGACACACAAGCTGAAACGTCAAGACTGGGCCAGGAAATATCTCAAGACTGATTTTTCTAAGGTTTTATGGACTGATGAAATGAGAGTGAGTCTTGATGGGCCCGTGGCTGGATCGGTAAAGGGCAGAGAGTCCGACTCAGACGCCAGTAAGGTGGAGGTGGAGTACTGGTTTGGGCTGGTATCATCTAAGATGAGCTTGTGGGGCCTTTTCGGGTTGAGGATGGAGTCAAGCTCAACTCCCAGTCCTACAGCCAGTTTCTGGAAGACACCTTCTTCAAGCAGTGGTACAGGAAGAAGTCTGCATCCTTCAAGAAAAACATGATTTTCATGCAGGACAATGCTCCATCACACACGTCCAAGTACACCACAGCGTGGCTGGCAAGAAAGGGTCTAAAAGAAGAAAAACTAATGACATGGCCTCCTTGTTCACCTGGTCTGAACCTCATAGAGAACCTGTGGTCCATCATCAAATGTGAGATTTACAAGGAGGGAAAACAGTACACCTCTCTGAACAGTGTCTGGGAGGCTGTGGTTGCTGCTGCACGCAATGTTGATGGATTCTGTCAGTGTTTTGATCCGTTCACCAGGGATTGGCAGGCTTTTGAGTGTCCTTGCAAAGAAAGGTGGCTATATTGGTCACTGATTTGTTTTTGTTTTGTTTTTGAATGTCAGAAATGTATATTTGTGAATGTTGAGATGTTATATTGGTTTCACTGGTGAAAATGAATCATTGAAATGGGTATATATTTGTTTTTTGTTAAGTTGCCTAATAATTCTGCACAGTAATAGTCGCCTGCACACACAGATATCCTCCTAAAATAGCTCAAACTAAAAACTACTTCAAAAAATATTCAGCTTTGATATTAATGAGTTTTTTGGGTTCATTGAGAACATGGTTGTTGTTCAATAATAAAATTAATCCTCAAAAATACAACTTGCCTAATAATTCTGCACTCCCTATATGTTTGTAGAACAACCCATGTTCAGTTGTCAATAATATTTTAATAAACTTTAATAGGTAAAACTGTCCAAGATATGACCAAAAGCAAGTGATGCATCAAAGTTTGATTTAAAAAAAAAATCTTGAATGGTTATAAAAATCCTTATAATCATTAAAATAATTTATAAAAACAATACAAATAATTAGTAAAAAATCTTGAATGATATTAATGACATGACGTAGTTCCGGAAACTTTCTACTTCTCTGTTTATCTGTCTGACTTAACGGTCAGTTTCTTGACCGCCCCCTGTCGTTTTAAAGAATATCACAACGGCGAACGCGGCAAATATAAAAGCCTCGTCCGAGTTTCGGGAGCAGAGCAGGACCGGTGTGTGAGATGCGCGGGTATGTTTTTTTTTTCTGCGCACATGCTCAGTTTGCTTTTTGAATAAACTACATTGCTTTCACCTGCGTTGGTTCGGTTCCACATAGAGAATAACGTCTTTATTCCGGGATTACCACTTTTAATAAGTACACTTGCATGTAAAGTAATACGTATCTCAAAGCATTTACTAGGGAACTGGCGATTCTGGGGCAAGTGCCACAGTAAATGGGGTCTAGCGACGCGCCTGGATTTCTCTTTTATATTAGAATTTTCTACAGGATTCTTTACAATAATATATGTGTGAATATCTAATATATACTAATCTAACAAACTAATCTATCAAAAATAATGATAAAAATAAGATCTACAGTCTAAGAATTGGTACACCCGATTTAAGTTGTTAGGAAAAAATATTAAATAAAATGAATAAACAGAAAAAATCAACAGAAACAAACAATAGAAAAAAAATTGTTGACATTTTGTAACTTTTATTAGTGTTTTTTTGCAGTAAATTGTTTAAATTATAAATGTATTATCTTTCCTAAAGATGTTAGGTGCACAAACTCTTATTTTAATGGTGGTAAATGCACCAAAATAGTGCCTATATTCAATGAGAAATTAATACAAATTTTCATTTTTAAAACGGGCTGTACTCATTGGTTCTGATCACTGTGTGTGTATTTTTTTTCTCTAATCATTCATCTGTTATCCATCCTATTTAAATCACCCCTGTATTTAAATCTGCAACCGTCAAATATGAAGATCTACAAAATTATTGCTAATACAATTAAACATAATAATTTGCAAATAGCCAAGAGCATGGAGTGACTGTAAAACGCATTCGTTTCTAGTAGCATTAACAGTGAAACTAACATTTAAATCACTAGGATTAATCTTAGTACATAATTCGGCTTAATTTAGCCTGCTTTCATCTACTTTTTGTGCAATGCTCCTCTGTTGTGGTAATCCTTTGTATTGTCCCAGCCATACTGTGCATGTTGTAAATAGTAACTACTGTGTATTTGTATTTTTTATGAAATACACTATTTGATTTCAAATGTCTGCTTGGTTGTAACATGTAAATTTTGCTATGAGTTTGTAAGCATACTAATAATTAAGCATAGTACAATACTACAATAATACACTATAGTGTTTGTTTATCAGTCCACTGTAGTTAATACTACAGTATGCTGCAGCATTTGAGTTTGAATTTATTTATTGAATGGGATAGCCCCATGAGATGAATCATCTCATTTTCAATGGCGTCCCTAAGAAATTCATAGATCAAACAGAGTACAACACATCATGACAGACATACAACTAACAGAACAAACAAACAAGCAGCAAACTTCACCTGAAACACTTTCCACAATCTAAAGCCAAACTAAGCAAAAGCATATAATCAAAAGTACAAACAATTGAACATACAAATAATAAACATTTAAATTGGAACCAATATTAATAACATTCACAAGTTATTTCCAAAAAAGAAAATAAATTAGCCCTGAAAAGACTAAATGATTTAATTGATCTGAAAAAGGAAGGGAGATTGTTCCAATCAGAAGGAGCTTTGTATCGAAAGGACCTGCTGCCACTTTCTGTTGCAATTCTGGGAACAAAAAAACTATTCTGTTGCATATGACGAAGTGAATATGATGAAGTAAATGGAACAAAAAAACTGCTTTAAATAAGAAGTAAAACTAAAATAAACACATTTAAAAAGAAACCAATGATACTGTCTGCGGAACTTAGGTTGAAGCAAATCAAGAGTTTCATATAAAATGCAATTATGAGTTCTGTAGGGACATCTTAAAACAAACCTGCATAGAGAATTGAAGACACTAAAGGTTTTAAATTAATATCAGAGGTATTGTTGTAAATAATATCAGCGTAATCAATAATAGGGAAAATTAATTGAGAGATCAATTTTTTTCTTACTTTAAATGAAAAACAATTAATAGAACGATAAAGAGAACCTAAGCACTGATATGACTTTTTAATTATAAAATCAATATGGGGTTTAAAGGACAGTTCAACATCGAGCCAAAGGCCTAGATATTTAAATTCATCAACATTAGACAGCTGTGACCCATCGTCAAATCTGATATTTATGTCTACCGAATGAAACCGCTAAGATTTTTTAATAAACACCATACTACAAGACTTCTTTTTATTTAGCATAAGTTTGTTTTTATTAAACCATTTTTAAATTAAAGTAATGTCTACCTGCAAAGAAGATTGAATATATGAAATATCAGAATGGGAAAAGTAAATAACAGTATCGTCTGCATAAAGTTGAATCTGGCAGATTGAACAAAATTTAGGCAAATCGTTAATAAACAAACAAAAGAGCAAAAGGTCCAATGATGATCCTTGAGGGACACCCTTCTCAATAACTGAAAACTTTGAGGTAAAGCCTTTAAATAAAACGAACTGACGTCTATTATGAAAGTAAGAATTAAACCAAAAAAGAGACTTGATCAAAACCTAAAGAGTATAACTTATCTAACAAAAGATAATGAACAACCATGTCAAAAGCTTTAGTGAGATCAATGAAAATTGCGTCAGTGGGTTGACTTTTGTCAAAGGATGTGAACACATCATTAGTGAACTTCATTAAGGCTGTAGTAGTCGAGACATTTGGTCTAAACCCCGACTGGTAAGGAGAAAGAATATCAAACTTTCGAATGTAATCCGTAATCTAATTATAAATTAATCTCTCAAAAACTTTCGCTACAGTACAAATCAGTGAAATAGGCCTATAATTATTTGGATCAGAAGGGTCACCGCTTTTAAAAGGAGAAAAGATCTTAGCACTTTTCCAAATTAAGGGTACTGAGCGGGAAACAAGAGACAAATTAAATTGGTCAGTGAGAGGATATATTAATATATGAGATGCCAATTTAACAAATTGTGCTTTTAAGTCATCCGGACCCAGTGAACTATATTCTTTTAACCCACATATTGCTTTAAAAGTATCAGAAGGAGAAATATTGATGAAAGAAAAAGTCTGGTTCGAACAGCCACTGGGAGTAAATGTATCAGAAAATTTTATATTGAAATTAGTACCTATGGATGTAAAATGCTTGTTGAATTCATTAGATATCAGAAATGGGTCAGTAATAAAAGCATTATCAATTTTTAATTCTTTGGTGGGGATTTTATTTTTCTTGTTAAGACATTAAGTTATTCCAAAATTGTCTAGGGTTATGGAAATCTTGAGAAAAGCAATTTTATAATAATTAGATTTTGCATTTCTAGTTTTCGTTTTACAAGAATTTCTAAGAACCCTGTAGTTTGCCCAGTCTTCTTGTAATTTAGTTTTCCGGTACTTACCCCAAGCCTTATCCCTTTGTTTAAAAAGATTAATTAAATCAGAGTTAATCCAGGAAAGATGACTTCCTTTAACTCGTATGGTTTTGAAGGGTGCATGCTTGTTGATTATATTAATAACTTCAGAATAGAAAAAGTTCCATGCATCTTCAACTGTAGGATTTAACTTGAGTCTATACCAATTTATTGATTCAAAATCATAAAAAAGTTATCATAATTTTCTTATATTGCCTGATTGTAATATATTTAGGAGGAAGACGGGGTATTTTTATTTTCCAAACACAGAATATAGTGTAATGGTCACTTAGCCAGTCAGAAATTACACCACATTTAAAGGTGCTGTATGTAAGTTTTTGACTCTTCTAAAGCATAAAAATACAATAATATGTGTGCAGATATTTAAGAAACATCCCAATTGAACATACTTGTTTAACTGACAAACAATGCTGAAGTCAGATATTCTGCTTTGAAAATGTTTTTTTCCGTGCCGGAACGATGTCTTTGTTTAGGTAATTTTCACATGCACATGCCAGTTTAACCAATTATAATTCAGCACCCCGGGTTGCCTTGTTGGAAAACAGCATATTTCATTCATTCATTCATTCAGAAAGACTCTGAAAGCATGCGTCCATGAGCGAAATGCTACAGTGTAGTGGAAAGTATCAGATGTCAAAATGAGACAGATTCAGTTCCACATGACGTTAATTAGCAAATGACATAAATATTAGGAACGTGAGCAGGTTACATCGCGTGTCCTAACAACACGCTGTGACGAGATTGTTATGAGTGATGAGCCATTTGGCTGTTTGCACCACAAAACACGGCAGAAATTTAAATACAGCCTTTCAGAAGCACAGAATATGCACTCACTCACAAAACGGTAAGGTTTAGAATCTATTTAATACATGTTAACCCTCTTTAACATCATTAAAGGTGAAGTGAACTTTCTGCTTTCAGTATATGGTAATACACGTCATGTAAAATGCATTCAAACTCGCATTGTTAGCATTTAGCACTGAATAAAGCACACGAGGCTTACCTGAGGTGATCTGTCATAGGTTTCTGTTGTTCAGCTGTGAGAAATAGAAGCCGCTTCTAATAAATCAATTCGAGGTGTTGGTTAGAACCAAAACTCCTTTTCATATGGAGAATATTCCCTCAATCGCGTGTCGTTGCTTTTATTTAGAACACAGTTTAAAATCCCTCAAACTGGCAACCCGGCGTACCTTTATTATGATTCAGGACTGCAATACCTAGTTCAACCACTGGGTGTCAAACTTACATACTGCACCTTTAACAATTCTTTCAGGATTAGTGACCAATATCCAGTCAAGCAAAGTAGAAGAATTTAGGTTAACTCTTGTGGGTTCATTAATTAACTGAGTGAGATAGTAGTTTATTACTACTAAAAAGATACTTATCATTAGAGGAGGAGCGATCCAACCATTTACAATTAAAATCACCCAAAATTATGAGTTCACTATATCTTCCTAGAGAATTAATAGTTCACAGAATATTTTTGTAGATTCTGAAGGGGCAGATGGAGGTCTATAGATACTACCTAAAATTAAGTGTTTGTTTTCATGGAAAATAATACGAACAAATAAGCATTCAAAATTGATTGTAGGTGTTGGAGATACACATACAGTATTTAAATAACTAGAAACATAAATAGCAACGCCACCGCCTCTAGAAGGTCTATCAGCTCTAAATAAAACATAGTCTTCGATATTAAGTTCATCATCGCTGATTCGGTCATGTAGCCATGTTTCGGATATAGTAACAATATGAGGATTATAAAGAAAAACCCAGACTCTAAGATCATCAATTTTAGGTAATAGGCTCCTAATATTGATATGTACAATTTTTAGACCTTTAAGTGAGTTTTATGATTCAGTAACAAGAGAAATAGTGTAGCATAGTAGAAGCTGCTGCATAACAAAACAAACAAACATATAATACAAAAAACAAAAACATTAACAAAATATTTGTACTCTGGCTAGAAAACCAAGGAGGTTACCACAAGCTCAGTCTGATAATAAATAATATGATGAAACTATAGCCTGTACGTTTGTCACGGTTGTGGGTCTGTGTGCATTTCTGAGTGTCTGTTTGGTCACATGGTTTTGTTTTGGTGTTCCACGTGTGTCTGTTACGTCAGTGTTATGTCACGTGCTATGTAGAGCTGCTGTTCTGATTAGCCTGCCAGCTGCGACTCGTTATCACGGCTATATCTGGACAGCGCGTCTCTTGTCTCGTGTCAGTTTGTTGTTGGTCTTGATGTGTTCTCTGTCTGTTCTCAGGACTGGCGTGGAGACTCGGCTGATTACCCAGATTTGCTATTTGTTCCTGCCTGTTCGCCCAGCCCTGTTTGAGCAAGAAACCCTTGTTTCTTTTGTTTGTTTATTTCTAGTGTTTTTTGGACTTGTCTGCACACTTATTGATCACGTCAGTTAAAGGTGCTGTATGTAAGTTTTTGACTCTTCTAAAGCATAAAAATACCATAATATGTGTGCAGATATTTAAGAAACATCCCAAGTGAACATACTTGTTTAACTGAAAAACAATGCTGAAGTCAGATATTCTGCTTTGAAAATGGGTTTTCCGTGCCGGAACTCTGTCTTTGTTTAGATAAATTTCATATGCACGATGCCAGTTTAGCCAATTATATTTCAGCACTCCGGGTTGCCTTGTTGGAAAACAGCGTATTTCATTTATTCATTCAGAAAGACTCTGAAAGCATGCGTCCGTGACCAAAAGGAACAGTATGGGAGACAGATGCAGTTCCACATGAGGTTATTAATTAGCAAATTACATAAATATTATGAACGTAAACATTAGGTGAGCAGGTTACATTGTAACCGCGTGTCCTAACAACACGCTGTGACGAGAGAGGCAGTGATCAGCTATTTGGCTGTTTGCACCAGACGAGACACGGCAGAAATGTAAATACAGCCTTTCAGAAGCACAGAATATGCACTCGCTCACGAAACGGTAAGGTTTAGAATCTATTTAATACATGTTAACCCACTTTAACATCAATGTAGATGCTGAATCACTCATATGTGTTTAGTTCTAAAGTTCAATTTCAGACGGTTTATTGTATTTTCAATATCTGAGGTGAACTTTCTGCTTTTAGTATATGGCAACAAATGCCATGTAAAATGCATTCAAACTCGCATTGTTAGCATTTAGCACAGAATAAAGCACGCAAGGCTTACCTGAGGTGATCTAGCTGTCATAGGTTTCTGTTGTTCAGCTGTGAGAAATAGAAGCCATTTCTAATATATCAATTCGAGGTGTTGGTTAGGACAAAAACTCCTTTTAATATGGAAAATATTCCCTCTATCGCGTGTCGTTGCTTTTATTTAGAACAGAGTTTAAATCAGTCGCTCCTGTACACAATCTGGCATCCTAGCGTACTTTTATTATGATCCAGGAGTGCAATACCTAGTTCAACCACTGGGTGTCAAACTTACATACTGCACCTTTAAAGTCATTTTACTTGCACATTGGATATTTCTAGTACTTGCAAACCGTTACAACATTCAGCTTAAAAAGGGCATTTAACTGAAATGAGTTGCATAACCTTGTTTACAATGAAAAAAAAACTAATAATAAATGCAAATTGACCTGAGAGGCAAGAATCATATTTGGTCACAACAACACAAAATAGAAAGTAATTGCTCAAAAAAACAAAAACAAAAAACACTTTAACCGAACAAAGAAAAGTTTGATAGAACATTTTTGAATAATATTTTTAGAATATTATTTTACTATAGGAAAATAACAACTACTACTAATATTTACACTCCTAATAGTAATAATGATAATAATATTAATAATAATATATATAATAGTAAGAAATGCAAATTATCCAAAATAACATTAGGCTAATGGATATACTCAGTCACAAGGTTACGAAGTGAAGATTGACAGTTCGCGGGAAAAAAATCAGCTTCATCGAGACAGCGAAAGAGTTTGGACTTTCCATCTACCATTACTCTTAGCGTTGCAGGGTAGAGTAACGAATATTTCAAATTAGCCTCTCCAAGAGCTTTTTTGACAGAATCAAACTGACGCCGTTTCTTGACAAGAGATGCACTGTAAGCCGGGAAGATATAAAATCAGGCACCATTAAAAGTTAGTTCTTTCCTCTCCCGAGACAGTCTAAGAATACGGACTTTGTCCTGTAAATTCAAAAATTTAGCCACAATAGGTCTCGAACGTAGTTTAGAGCCAGATGAGAAAGTTGGGTAATGGTGCGCTCTTTCGATCACTGGGACCGTAGGAAATTGATCTTTACCAAACAACTGAACCAACAGCTGATTCAAGAAAGCTAACATGTTTCAACCTTCACATTTCTTGACAACGAAGCAAAGATTTGACTGACAACTTCTGTTTTCGGCATCTTCTGCTTTCTCATTGAGGTAGCATTCTTTTTCGAGCTTCTGAACGCGTTTTGTCAAATCATCCATGTTGTCCTCGTTTGAGCTCACACTTTGTTCCAGTTCAGATACATGTTCGGAAAGAGAGGAAAGGGAATTTTGAATCGTGCTCAAACCCAGTTTGTAAATCATCAGGTTTTGTATCAAAATGCACGATCAATTCTGATATTATTTGCTGTATAGCGTCCCCAATAGTTTGAAGCGAAATTTCCGGCGTGTCCATTGTGAAAAGACGTAAGGTACGCTCCAAACAATCAGGGGTAGGCCTAATATACGTATATATAGCCAAAAGATCAGAAAAGGGGGAAAATCCGAACTATTGAAGTGAAAGTGACCCGCTAAAACCGGGTGAAGACAAAAGCCTGCAGGTGCGAAGATGCTCAAGCAGTTGCGGTAGTGGCCATGATTGATTGATTCACTGACAGTGTTTTGGAAATGCTATAATATATGCATTACTATAATGTGTATTGATTATACACAACTATACAGTATTTACGGTAAATCACTGTAATATATTTTCATGTGGGTTATACTGTTGTGAATATTGATAATGCTGTAATGTTTGTTAATAATAAACTCATCTATAGCCAAAACACCAGGCTTGTCTCATCTTGAATATGTCATATCATCATCCATTAGTTGTAGGACCAGAAATATTTGCCAAAACGTCATCAAATATTCAAGTATAAAAGGAATAAGGAAATTGATGACTCAAAATGAGTTGTGTAGTTGTCTTGTAGCCTTTGGGCTGAATTGATTGTTAAAGCTACATTTTATCTGGTAAATATTAATTCGTAATGAAATGAAACATGCAAACTCCACACAGAAATGCCAACTGACCCAGCCAGGACTCGAACCAGCGACATTGCTGTGAGGCCACAGTGCTAACCATCTAAAGAAATAGGAGGTATTGTGCTCTTATCCTCTAACCATCTTTCCTATAGACCTTATTCAGCCTTTTTTATGTTGTCTAATTTGTAACTCTGTCATATTTATTTTATTCATTCATTAATTTTTTTTTCAGCTTGATTAGCTCATCCAATTCGCCTATAGCACATGTCTTTGGACTTGTGAGGGAAACCGGAGCACCCGGAGGAAACCCATGTGAACATGGGGCTCAAACCATCCACCTTCTTGCTGTGAGGCGATCGCGCTATTCACTGGGCCACTGTGACGCCCCTATTTATTTTATCTGAAAGGTTATTATACCCTTTGTTAAAGAGTGAGGTAATATCAAATATAATTGTATCTTCCTGTTGTTTATAAACCTTTGCAAGGTGACTACCAGTGTGTCTTTCGGTGTTTAGACACCTCAAATTAAAAAAAATAATATGCAATGTTATTGTAAGACTTGAGATACCACAGATACTTTGATGTCTTTGACAATTCAAATATGAGCTGGAAACACAGAGACAATCGGCTCCACAACCCACCAGGTGGGAATCCGGGAAAGCCAGCTCCTTCATTTACATTTGAAGCACTCATCCTCTCTTCATACGTACTCACACAGAATGGTCATTTCAAAGTATGAATGTTCTATATCAATGCAAGTGACTTTATCTATCATGTCTGATGTCATTTGAAATGTCTCAGTGCGACTGGTACAATGGTCTCATTCCCTCAGAAATAGACAAAATCAAAACAATAGATATATAACTTCAGATATCTTTTGAACCACTGCTAAGGGTGTGCCTTTACCTAGGGGGCCTTTATTCAAATGACCATTTGTTTCCTATAGGCAGAAACTCTTCTAACATGCCACTAAATGTAAATGCCTTTTGTTCTTCGACAAACACCCATCCTTGAGGAGATTCTTGGTTTAACTACTTAAGGAACAGTTTCTAAATGTTCGACTCGATTCTGTACCCAGATTAGCCCGTAGTGTGGAGCTCTCATGCTCCACGCTATGTATATGTTGATGTCAGGTATGCATCTTTTGATCTTGGATTTATCTTTGATAATTTGATGTCTTGTATTGATTGTTTATGAATCGACTGAATGAGTTGGCTTAATACACAGTTACCTGACTAATAAATTGTTATGTTTTGAATAATTCAAACAGATCTCATGTTATTATCTCTAGTAGATTACGTTAAGTCCATAACACCGCAAACCCCTGTATAGGTTAGTAACGGACTAAGACACGATAGACGGAGCAGCGTGGCACGCTATACGATGATCTTAGGGCTCCGACTAACACGTTGGTATTAATTCAAGTATACTTAGACTGTAAAAGGCCAATAATGGGTTTTCTATTTAGAACAACAAAGGATTGTTGAGACAAGTCTAAATGTGGGTAGGCCTTCATCTACAAACTTATAATACTATTTAAATCATATGGTGATTATAAGTTATTAATAATTTAAGTAAATTGGTCTGCCCAATTCTATAGTAATGATCATGGTAAGATTAAATAGTTTTGTCTTGATTTAGTAGATAGCAGCTCTATGGGGACCACACAACAAATATTCTAAACTGAGTAAGTAGGGTTCTGCCTTTTTAGAATAGTGGTTAATCGCCTCTGTTTAATGACCAAGACTAACAAGTTTGTGTTAAGAGATTGTATACTCGGCCGGTACAAGACTCAGGATGTTATAGGAATCCGAATGAACGAGAATAACATACAATAATGAATCGAAGAGAATATTCAATCATAACCTAAAGTAATATTAAAAGAAACTAAATGACCTTATCAATGTTTTATAATTGGAGTCAGATAAAACGAGAAGGAATATATTAATATTCTAAACCACCTCATACTAAAATTGGAGTCAGATATGAGTTAAAGTTAAAGTAAATCAACATTGTGCACTGAAAAGACCGAACAGGCAATAAACCTTCATCCACCAGTAGATACCGTCGTTGGACTAACTGGTTGGACCCTACATTATTAAGTATTAATATGCAATGAGATGCACAATCTCTTTTTATGGATTCTATTTTTAATAAGTACACTGCCAGACTGTAAGTGAATATCAGCATATTAAGAAATTTCATACTGTAGCATTAGCACTCACCAACTTCACCAGAGAATCAGAGCAAATCTCTGTTCAGTGATGAAATAGACGTTAACATTTCAATCACATCTTCCATAGTTTCCATCTACCGTTTTTTTAAAAGAGGCTTAGTCAGAGTTTCAGGGAGAGAAGTTGAATAAACGTCCAAAATATTTTCAGAATCAGAGTGTGAATTACCAGAAACTGCAAAGTCATATATTTAGACAGAAATTCATCACACTTTTCAGCGTAACTAAGTTTTTCTGCACTTTTTGGCGTATTTTATCCACAATTAAATACTTAAAGGGCCCATATTATGGGTTTTTGAAAATGACCTTCGCAGTGTGTAACAGCACTGGATGAATGAAAACATCTAGCTGAGGTTAAAATCTGGGTCACACTTTACAATAAGGTTCGTTAGTTAATGTTAATTAAAGCATTTACTAACATGAACAAACAATGAACAATACATTTACTACAACGTTTGTTCATGTTACTTGACGTTAGTTTATGAAAATACAGTTGTTCATTGTTAGTTCATGTTAACTCACGGTGCGTTAACTAATGTTAACAAGCATGGACTTGGATGTTAATAATTCATTAGTAAATTTTCAATTATGATTAATAAAGTGTTGTTCATGATTAGTTCATGTTAGTAAATGCATTAACTAATGAAAATCTGTTAGTGCACCATGTTTAAAACTATTGATTCTTTAATGAAATAGTCGACTCGGAGTCAAATAAATAAATAAATAAATTAATCGTGTTGGGTTCGGATCTTTTTCCTGATCACATCGACGTCGATACTGTACATCACCAAATATGTACCGGATCTGGTAAAATGTGAACGCGCCTATCCCTTCAGACATTAGTGGATCACAGGACTGATCATGACCTGAAGATGACGATCACTGACAGATGGAGATTTGGCTGTGGGGAATAAAGAGTTAAAGTTCATTTTCACAACAACACCACAGTGTAGCCAAACTAGTGCTGTTTGTTCCTGTCATTTTTCTGATTTTTGATACAATTATCTATGATGCAAAATGGTATTCGCCGGCCATTTGTTATTAAAGGAAGGAGCAGCAGAGACTATTATGGCCTAATGCCAATTCTATTTTTGTACCCCTTCCCCTTGGCCCTTAAAACTGAGGAAGGGCTTGCACACATTATCATATGTCATCACGATCTCTGTATTTAGTCCAGTTGCTTTATTTTTTTATATTTATCTTCAGGAAATCACTGAAGGGACAAACATTATGTTATCATAATGATCTAATGTGGCAATAAAATCGTTATACTGTGCATTTAACACAGTGGCCATATTACATCTATGTAAATACACAAAAACAACATTAACATTATAGCAGACACTGTAAAAAGCTCATTCCCAGCCACTAGACTTGTCAGAATGTTGTGGGACTGCTGAATATGAATTATAGAAATTTAGCTGTTTTTGTTTTAGCGTTTTTTTTTTTGTTTTGTTTGTTTTTTTTAAGCATGATGGTAAAACACGAATGCGGTTATGAATATATTAAAACGTGTTTGTTTGTTGTAAAAATTCATAATAATGACACAAAAATGATAATAATTTGTGGATCTCCTGACTCCTGGGTATAACTATTCTGCTGTTGTAGCTGGTGTATTCTGAAAAATTTTCTTACCCCTTGGTTTCGAGTGTGGTCCTGAAAAATCTTTGTTTGAAGGGCTATTCACTCCTTTCCCTTAGCTCTACGCCTTCAAGCTAAAGAGAATTGGGACACTCCTACCCCTTCACGGGAATGCGCAAAATGAGGCGTACCCTGCTGAAAAAAACAGCTTAAACCAGCCTAAGCTGGTTGGCAGGTTTTAGCTCATCGACCAGCCTGGTTTTAGAGGGGTTTTGGCCATTTCCAGGCTAGTTACAGTAATTTCCAGCCTGGTCTTAGCTGGTCAGGCTGGAAAATGACCAGCTTAAACCAGCTAAAACCAGCTTGACCAGCCTGGTTTAAACTGGACATATCTGTTTTTAGCTGGTCAACTCCCAACCTGACCAGCTAGACCAGGCTGGAAACGGCCAAAACCCCTCTAAAGTCAGGCTGGTCGACCAGCTAAAACCAGCCAACCATAGGCTGGTTTAAGCTGGATTTTTCAGCAGGGGAAGGGGAAGGGCTAGGGGTAGAATTGGGATTGGGCCTAAAGGTTTCTCAACAAAGCTCTGAATGTGAATGTGCCACTAGATGGCCGCATGGCACTAAACAGTTAAAACAAGAACACAGAGGACATAAGTACTATGACGTAACGAAAACTGAACTAGAAAGAGATGAGTAGTGACCATGTAATCTAGGCATAATCAGAAACTATCGAAACGGGAACAGGGAAACAAGAATGTGAACATACAAAGCAAAAGCAAGAGTGCCAAACATGGAAACATAAACGTGTACCTGACCTGGATTGTACACTTACACAACTAGTGCATTCAGCAAGGAGAATAAAAAGTAATGCAATTAATGTGGATAATCATATTTTAAAAACAAAAAACTCAGTTGTACAGCCGTCAATTGATAGACCAGGTACCATCTTCCTGTTTTCTCGGATGTCACACTCTCAGCCTGCACACACTCTGTTCACTTTGTGGTTGAGCAAATGTCTGAATACACACATTGAGTCGCTTCACATACACACATTTGAGGAAACATGATCCATCATAGATGTAACTAAACAACAGAAAACAACAATCACTCAGGCATGCACAGATTTTGGTTTTAATAAACCTAAACATCACTAAATACACACAAGACTAACAAATAACCATTGACGTGTTTAACCTGAATGCATGTTTATGCTCAGTTTTCATTCAAAGTGTAACTAGCTGTGGTTTGATCTGCTGAGAAAAGTGGAACAGCTCTCAAATCTTTCAATGGTCAACAGATCTGTGATAATTATTACATGTTGGTGCAGACGAGTTAAAAAAATGATCAAAATGCAGCAGTAAATTTGCATTTAAACAAAACAAAAGCTTTTTGGAGCACAATGTAAACCAACCTATTGGCGAGAACAGACCAACAGTTGAACAACACTGTGTGTATGTTCAAATGAGCATATGAGTGTTCATATCCTGTGGGGGAGGATTCACAGCTAGATTAGTGTCACAGGTTAGCATTGTTTCCATCATTTTTTTTTTTTTTTGTCACAGAAAAGTTGACATTTCCTGCACTCTTGTTTAAAATGGATCTTGGGGTTTTTTTGTTAAGCTTGTGGCATGTGATTGGTAAGTAACTTTAACATTATATTATTTTAAAGATGTTAAATATTGCTGTTTTTTTAACAGAACCATAATAATACACAACATAGCGTTAATACAAACATACCACGTTTTTTGTATAGGAGCCACTATGTTTATAACTACATTTCAGAAGGTTGTGATATCGATCATAATACATTTGAAATTTCTACATTGAAAAATACTTAGTATTAGGTAATAATATTATAAGTAGTTGGTAGAGGTATTTCAGATATAGCTGTTTTTGACCAGGTTGGTATTTAAAAATTCATTATAAAATTATAACAATAGAGATGTAGGAATCAGCAATCTTTAAAAATACACACACACATATTTCTGTGTTCACCAGTTTCCACCATTTTTCTGCTGTTCAGTTTGGTTTTCGTTTCACATACAAATGGTTAGAATTAATATGACATTAATCTGACCAACTCTTTGTTCGTAGGCGTTTATGGTGATTCAGGTGAACTGAAGTCAGTGACGGAGGGAGATTCAGTCACTCTTATCTCTGGTTTTACTGAACTGATGGATGATGATCTGATTCTGTGGAAGTTTGGGAGTGAAAACACTATAATAGCTCAAATCAATGTGATGGCCGACAGCATCATTGTATATGAAGATGTTCTTGATGGGAGATTCAGACACAGACTGAAGGTGGATCATCAAACTGCATCTCTGACCATCACAAACATCAGATCTGAACATGCTGGAGTTTATCAACTGCAGACCAACAGCCTGAGCAAGAGTTTCAGCATCACTGTTTATGGTAGGTTATCAAATCAAATCAAATCACTTTTATTGTCACATCATCAGCAGCACGTGTGCTATGATGAGTGAAAAGCTTAGGTGCTGGCTCCAGACAGTGCAAAATACAGACAGTGTAAATACAACTACAGTGCAAAATACAGACAGTGCAAAATACAGACAGTGCAAAATACAGACAGTGCAAAAATACAGACAGTGCAATATACAGACTGTGCAAAAATACAGACAGTGCAGGATACAGACTGTGCAAAAATACAGACAGTGCAATATACAGACAGTGCAAAAATACAGACAGTGCAATATACAGACTGTGCAAAAATACAGACAGTGCAGGATACAGACTGTGCAAAAATGCAGACAGTGCAATATACAGACAGTGCAAAAATACAGACAGTGCAGGATACAGACAGTGCAGTATACAACAACATACTCACAAAAAAACAAGACAATGTAAAATTGGCAATGTTGACAGCGATACGTAGGCAGTATTGTTTTAAGTATGGATTTGTTAAAGTGCAGTGCATGCTACATCTTGACGGTGTGCAGTGCGGGGTATGGAAGAGTTTGTGTGGGGTGTGTTAAGTGTTCATCAGCCTGATAGTCTGAGGGAAGAAACTTTCCTTCAGTCGGCTGGTGCGTGACCGGATGCTGCGGAACCTTCTGCCTGAGGGTAGCAGAGAGAAAAGTCTATGGCTTGGGTGGCTGGAGTCGCTGATGATTCTCTTGGCTTTCCTCATGCACCTCCTGGTATAGATGTCCTGGAGGGAGGGAAGCTCACCTCCTACTACACGTCCAGCAGTTCGCACGATCCTTTGTAGACCTTTGCAATTGCTGCTGGTGCTGTTTCCGTACCAGGTGGTGATGCAGCCAGTGAGGATGCTCTCCACAGTGCAGGTGTAGAACGAGCGGAGGATGTGGGGGCTCATTCCAAACCTCCTGAGACGCCTGAGGAAGAAGAGACGTTGTTGTGCCTTCCTCAGCACTGCGTCTGTGTGGGCAGTCCATGTCAGATCCTCAGCGATGTGTACTCCAAGAAACTTGAAAGTGCTGACTCTCTCCACTGGTGTCCCGTTGATGGTGATGGGAGTGTGTTCTTTCTTCTCTCTCCTGAAATCCACCACCAGCTCCTTGGTTTTGCTGATGTTGAGTGAGAGGTGGTTTTCTTGACACCACTGCGTCAGAGCGTGCACCTCCTCTCTGTAGGCCGTCTCATCATTATCGGTGATTAGGCCCACCACCGTTGTGTCATCAGCAAATTTAACGATGACATTGGAGCTGTGTTTGGATGTACAGTCATGTGTGTACAGGGAGTACAGGAGTGGGCTGAGAACACAGCCCTGTGGAGCACCAGTGTTGAGGATCAGTGTGGATGAGGTGATGTTGTTCATTCTGACCACCTGGCGTCTGCTTGACAGGAAGTCCAGGATCCAGTTGCACAGAGAGCTGTGTAGGCCCAGAGCCTGGAGCTTCACCACCAGCTTGGCAGGCACTATGGTGTTGAATGCTGAGCTGTAGTCCACAAACAGCATTCTCACATATGTGTTTTTGTTTTCCAGGTGAGACAGAGCAGTGTGCAAGGTGAAAGCAATAGCATCATCTGTGGAGCGGTTGTTTCTGTATGCAAATTGCAGAGGGTCAGTGTTAGCGGGCAGTACAGAGCAGATGTGGTTTTTAATCAGCTTCTCAAAGCACTTGCTGAAGATGGGTGTCAGTGCAACCGGACGCCAGTCATTAAAGCATGTGGTTTTAGCTGATTTCGGTATTGGCACAATAGTAGCTGTCTTAAAGCATGTAGGAACCACAGACCGAGAGAGCGAGAGGTTAAAGATGTCCGTGAAAACCCCCGCTAGCTGGTGTGCGCATGCTTTAAGTACACGTCCAGGGATGCCATCTGGGCCCGTAGCTTTTCGGATGTTCACACGACGGAAAGATCTCGTTACATCCGCTACAGAAACGGAGAGTGTGCTGGCGGTTTCTGTGTCGGCCGCGGGAGCGCGCTGTGTATGTGCGCTGTCCTGGGCTTCAGAGCGGGCGCGTTGTGTATGTGCGCTGTCCTGGGCTTCAGAGCGGGCGCGCTGTGTATGTGCGCTGTCCTGGGCTTCAAAGCGGGCGTAGAACGAGTTGAGTTCGTCCGGGAGAGACGCAGCAATGTTCACAGTGGCGGATTTATTACTTTTAAAGTCCGTGATGTAATTAAGTCCCTGCCACATGCTCCTTGCATTATCGGTGTTAAATTGACCCTCTACCTTGTCTTTGTATTGACGTTTTGCTGCTTTGATCGTTTTCCTGAGGTTGTAGTTTGCTTGTTTTAGTTCCTCAGCATTTCTGGATTTATAGGCGGAAGTTCGCACTGATAGGGCTGTTCGAACTTCGCGATTGATCCATGGTTTTTGGTTAGGGTAGATACGGACAGTTTTTGTTGGGACTACGTCTTCTATGCACTTTCTGATGAAGCACGTAACTGTATCTGAGTACATTTCGATGTCGTCATCAGAAGCTGCCCGGAACATCTCCCAGTCAACGTCATCAAAACAGTCTTGAAGTATGGAATCCGATTGGTCTGACCAGCTCTGAAACGTCCTGAGGGTGGGCGGTTCCCGTTTCAGTTTCTGCCTGTAAGCAGGCAAGAGCAGAACAGAAGAGTGATCTGATTTGCCAAATGGTGGGCGGGGGAGGGATTTGTAAGCATCCCGGAACGGAGAGTAGCAGTGGTCCAAAATACGATCCCCACGCGTGTTTGTGGTGATATGTTGAAAGTATTTTGGAGCGATTTTTCTGAGATTGGCGTTGTTAAAGTCCCCTGTAACAATAAACGCTGCCTCCGGGTGTGCGGTTTCCTGCTCGTTTATGCTCCCATACAGTTCCCTGAGCGCCTGCTCTGTGTTGGCTTGAGGGGGGATGTAAACAGCCGTAATAATCACCGATGTGAATTCCCTTGGTAGCCAGTATGGTCGACACCGAAGCATAAGGTATTCCAGATCAGGAGAACAAAATGATCTAACTGAGTGTATGTTTCTCTCATCACACCATAAGTTGTTAATAAAGAAACAAACACCTCCTCCTTTGCTTTTCCCTGTGAGTTCCTTCGTTCTATCCGCGCGGTGCACGGAGAACCCCGAAAGTTCAGCAGCTGTGTCTGGTACCTCCGCAGATAGCCAGGTTTCTGTAAGACAGATAATGCAGCAGTTTCTTGTTTCCCGTTGGAAGGAAACGCGCGCCCGTAGCTCGCAAAGTTTGTTGTCCAGTGACTGAACGTTAGCCAGCAGAATGGTGGGGAGGGGAGGTCGAAGTCCACGGCGTCGTAGTCTGACCAATACGCCGGCTCTTTTCCCTCTTTTTCGGCTTCGTTTACGGCGCCGTGTCGGTTGTGTGGTCCAGACAAAGGGCTCTGTTGTTGTGTTTGTAAACAGAGCGTCGTTGAGGAACTCAAAGTCCGGTCTTCGGTGTGCGACGAGGGAGCCAATTTCCCGAAGTGTGTGTTTGTCGTAGGCAATAAGAGTGTGTACATCCAGCACGAAAAACAACAAAAATACAAGAAAAACATACAAAACGCAACGAAGTTTGCTGGGAGCTCGCAACACGGCAGCCATGCTCGGCGCCATCTTGCCATGTATCACTTTCACGTTTTATTTGTTACTGTTTTACACTTATTGGGTCTTATGATTTATTATTATTATGACTATAATTTGTGATCATAAGCAAATGCAGTGAGAACAAGGTCAAATCAGAGCTCTGTTGCACAAAGCGAGCTGAACAACACTGGATTGTAGAGTAAGTTTTGGTTGACAAAACCAAACAAATCCAACCTGGGCAAGATCAGGTCCAGTGGTTTCACAATGATTGATATAAACTTCAGCTTGGGTTTAACCCACAGTTTGTGGCTAACTCTGGACTGCAAGAGCTGAAAGTGTAACACATTAATGCAGCAAACAGCCAATCACACGGCACATTATTGCAATGCTATTCACATTGCACATTTACGTGATGCAAATTTACAGGTAAGAGTTCACCAAGCCTGCAGCATTTGCATGTGTATGAGCAGAAGTCAATGGGGCAAAAACGGCAGCGTGACCGTAGCTTAAAACCTGCTCAGGCTTAAAACCAACACACTTCCTGGAGCCTGAAATCCCAGCATTTGCTCAAACTAAACTCAAATATACCATGGTAATAACTCAAACTGGCTTTGGGCAACAGGCCTCTGTTTACAGGTGTTTGCAAATGACAATGGCTGCATCCAAAATAGCACACCTCGCTTCTAAGTAGATCAGGTAGCCTGTCTAAATATGTTCCAGGAAGTCTTGCATGAACACTCATGAACCAACTAATCAAAGTCTTCAGAGTCAGACTCACAAGAAACTTCATGGCAAATAACCGTGCATTCATACGGAACTTCAAAGTTAATGCTTGACCGAGGGTGTGTCTGAAGTTGGGGCTGACGCGATCGTCAAAGCAGCGTCAGCCAATAAAATTAGTCCGCAATCGGCTACTGTCTGAGTTGGGGTATTTGCATAAAGCAATCTGATTGGCTGATGCTTCCGTTGGTGCCAGAAAAGTTGAGAATTTCCCAACTTCTGCAGCTCAAGCAGAAGTGGCGCCGCCGGATCGGCAACGCCTGACGTCACCAATTCAAAGTGACAATTAACATGTTAATACAAGTCCTATATCGGAGGCATACATCTGCAGCAGGAATGGGCAGCTAATATCCAGTGCTTTGAGTATTGGTTCCAAGGTAAGGGCTGTTTTAATCTTCAGGAATGCCTCCTGTCCACTTAAGCGCCCTTCCTGGTCAAATCTGTCAGAGAGATGGCTAAGGAGGAGAACTTTAGGGATGAAACAGCGATAGTACCTCACCAAACCTAAGAAAGCTCATACCTAGTTCTTGGGCTTGGGCCTGGGAGCTGAGTCAACCACCTCGACCTTCCTGTCTTGCAGCCAGATGAGTCCCCTTTCATCTTGGAATCCCAGGTACTTTGCCTCAGAGGGCGCCAGATGGCATTTACATGGGTTGCTCTGACAGCACCCTCGACAGACGTCTAGGTGATCCTTCCAAGCCTCGGAATGGATCGGCACGTCATCCAAGTAGGCCACTGCATGGGCTTAGTGAAGCCGCAGGAGGATATCCATCATTCTCCGAAAAGTAGCAGGTGTCCATGAATGCCGAAGGGAAGGGTCTGGTAGTGCCAGTGGCCACTAGAGGTGAAAAAAGCAGTTTTTGGTTTTGCTTTTTCAGAGAGTGAAGCCTGCCAGTAGGCTATTGTAAGGTCCAAGGTCAAGATGTACCGGGCCCTTCCATAACGATCCAACAGCTCATCCATTCGAGGCACAGGGTAGCCGTCAAAGTCAGTTGTTGAGGCAGCAGAAGTCTTTGGAGAAGATAAGGGGGCCATTGGGTTTTGGTTTTAAACAAAGAGAAAGAAAAATGTGAGGTGAAGAAGTCGATCTGTGTGTAGTTCTGTTCAGTGTGGTTTAATTTTCACTACTGAAAGTCTAAACACTGAAGAGCAAATGCAGTGATATACGCTCCACAAGTCCCTACCAAGCAAGCCAGTGGTGACAGTGGCGAAGAATCAACTTCACCAATAGATGAAGTGAAGGAAAAAAACCTTGAGAGATTTCAGGCTCTGTTAGGCATGACCATTTCTTCTCTGGCCAAACTTCTTGTGCAGAGCTGTAGTCTAGGCTGGAGAATGCTGGACATCCATCCTGGAGAACTGCAGGTGTGAGTGGGTTACCGGTGGGTGTTCAGGCTGGCCCACAGCATCAATGCGGAGACTCGTCTGTCCGTGTGGTCTTTCAGGAATCAGTTTCACGCTCTCCACTCCACCATGACCACCTCAGCATCAGCTCAGGATACAACCTGGTCCAGGATTATGGAGACCTTGGCATAATTTCTTCACAGGTCTTGGATCGCATCAATGGCACTGCATAATTTCTAGGGGCCTCTGGATGAGTATCCCCAGGTGGGAATAGAGAATAAAGAAAATAATTAGTATAGCTGCTGTTCATAGTTTATTTAAACGAGATGCAAAAATGAAGTGCTATAAATGAAAACAGTAGTTATATAAACAAACATGTAAAGCATATGAGAGTTTCTAACAAAAAGTCTGGTGCATTAAGACAGGAGAAGTGTGTCCTACAGATGGTTGCAAAGCCAGCTCACCTGCGTGGAGCACACTCATGCATCATACCGTTATGCGATGCATTGAGTGTCTGCTTTACTAAAAAGATAGGTCTTTAATCTAGTTTTAAACAGAGATGTATAGTAACGAAGTAGAACTACTTCACTACTGTACTTAAGTACTAAAAGGTTGTATCTGTACTCTACTGGAGTATTGTTTTTTCTTCTACTTCTACTTTAGTACATATTTTCGATGAGCTTAATACTTTTACTCCAGTAGATTTTTTATGTGTTGCAGTTACTCGTTACAATTATAAAAATGTTACGAATTAATCATTCATTGATCAGACGATCAAAGAAGACAGTGGTGCCTGCCTGTATTGAGAGCACTTTAGTTTGTTTTAGACATGGAAAACCCAGAAATTCCACCTTCAACTCCTTCACTTTCAACTGTTCGTGGCGTTGAGGAAAAAGACAACCCGTGACCCTATTTAGAGCCAATGTTTGCATTTGTCGGAGTGAAAGACTGTTCATATAGAATGAAGTGCATACTCTACCGTCGGATTTGAAGAAACATGTCAAGTTAAAGATAATATAATACACAAAACAGCAGTTTGAGCTATCCATAAGAGCTAGATAAGTTACTACCGTTAGCTACCCGCGGTTCATATCATGCTGCAATGTTCACATAACATTAACTGTCTATCATAAAGGCTGTCACGCTGAATGCTGTTTTTGACCCATCATATATATATATATATATATATATATATATATATATATATATATATATATATATATATATATATATATATATATATATATATATTAGTGCTGGGCCGTTATCGGCGTTAACGTGCTGCGTTAACGCGAGACTCTTATCGCGCGATAAAAAAAATATCGCCGTTAATCTATTCTCAAAGTTAGGTTGGGAGCTGGGTCTATTTTACCCAAGCTGTGATAACTTTCACCTATTAGCGCGGATGGATACCTGACCGGTGAGCCGTCTGCCCTTCTGAATCAAATAAGCAGGCTGCCTGACTCTAACTGCAGGTCGGCAGTTTCATTTTAACTCACGGATATTTCATCCATTCCTTCGTGACAAAGTGGGGTATTAGACGCAAATACGGAGAGAATGTTATGGAATTTAATAACGCATGCCAAATGGTAAGAAAAAAAACATCCGCATTTCGCGATGTGTGTGTGTGTGTGTGTGTATGTGTGTGTGTGTGCAGTCCTTTACTGACAGCCGCGTGTGGATCTTGTCGGAAAATATGGCGAAAGGTCCTAAAGACCGCCGTGTTTACTTCAATAATGCCACTAATATCTGCATACTCCACATCTTAATTCCATTTCTGTTTAGTTCAATTATGACTTTAGATGGATTAAGGTAATAAAAAAAATCGCTGTTTGGAGCTTATGTGGGCCTACAGTTCAACATTGATGTTTAACTGAATAAACAGTAAACACAAGTACATCTTATTGAACATCATTTATTTTCATCACCAATTATCATAGTAGAACAGTTTCTCAAGCAGTTTGTGATGGATTTTTGAAACAGGAGATGAGCCCCTTGTCTAATGCGTCACCTGGCTTGAGAAACCTGTTCTCAAAGACTTATTATTTGGGTAACACGCATATTTTCAAATTCAAATGAGCCATTTTAATCTAGATTAATCTAGATTAATTTCGAAATTAATCTAGATTAATCTAGATTAAAAAAATTAATCTATGCCCACCTATAATATATATATATATATATATATACCATGGTTCTTTTTGTTCTGCTTAATCCTGTGCCCCAAAAAAGATATTTAAAATAAACAAAACAATATGTCTTTTGACTGCTTTCTTTAATAACTACATAACGCAATACTTGTACTTTTACTTTCAGTACTTGAGTAGTACATTTTTAAATAAACTACTTGCAATACTTAAGTACAAAAAATGTTGAATACTTTAGTACTTCCACTTAAGTATTGTGCTTAAAGAGCACTTCAACTTCTACTCAAGTCACTTTTTTGATAGAGCACTTGTTCCTTTACTTAAGTCTGGGTCTCTAGTACTTTATACATCTCTGGTTTTAAACTGAGTGAGTGAGTGTGTCTGAGCCTCGGACATTATCAGGAAGGCTATTCCAGAGTTTAGGAGCCATAAATGAGAGGGCTCTACCTCCTTTAGTAGACTTTTTCAGTACTACCAGAAGCCCTGAGTTTTGAGGTCTTAAAGAGTGGGTTGGATTGTAGTGAGACAGAAGGTTGGTTAGATAAACAGGAGCTAGATTATTTAAAGCTTTATAGGAAGCAAGATTTTATAATCAATACAGAACTAACAATATAATATAAATAATATTATAACTATTAAAATTACTTTACAATACAAGTCAAATGGAGGCAAAAAAGTACAGATGGTTATGTTGGTTGGTTATCTATGGTTAGTACAGGTCATGCAGAACAGATTTTAAGTATAGTATTATTTGTTTATAACGCACATTTAAAAACCACTCAAGGCTGAGCAAAGTCCTGTATAGATGATAACCTCAAAATAATAAAAACAGGAAATTAAGTCAAACATGTTCCAGGTCAAGGAGTACAAAATTATTTCAGGAAGATTTTGAGAGTGTTATGAATGAGTCTCCTGCTTTATCCTCTCTGCGCCACCAGAGAGAGCCATCACATGAATTCTAATCTGGATTTACTGCACTACAACTCCCATAATCCCACATTCTCTGGACTGATTACCATCACCTGTAACCACTCACACATATGAGCACGCTTCATTCTGATTGATGTTACTTTGATTCTGCCTGTATTTCCACTGTGAGTGTTATCTGCCTGACTTCTGCCTTTTCATGCTATCTGAATGTCTGAATGCCTGCTCTCATCCTCAGAGTAAATAACTACAAATGGATCCTCAGTCTCATGACTCGTTACAGAGAGGCCGCGATTCTCAACAATAAAATAACAAAGTTTAAATTCATAAAGAAATCAAATTAAAACAGTCTAGTATATTAATCAAATCTATTTTCACAAACTTTAAAACCAACAACTAAAAGCAAAAAAAAAAAAAAAACAATACGAAATAAAACACATTCCCATGATGAACCACTTTCTCTGATCAACTTTTTCCTCAAGATTGCTGTTGCAAGATTAGTTTAATATGGAATTTGTCACATACATTTTCTTACTGATCGGTCTGGTGGGTTTATGAAGAGCCAGCAAAAATCAGAGCAATAATGAATAGGAATAACTTTCTGAACTATTCAGTAGAAGCATTACAATACAAGTTTCAAAATTATCTGTGATGCACAGAGCAGTACAGAAAGGCAGAGCAAAATCACAGTTATAAATATTCTTCGATGAAGTCTGAAAGATACTTTTACCTAAATCTAGGACCTGATGAAAGTTAAAAACACTGATCATAATGAGGATACAAAGACACTGATGAATCAATTCAGTTATAAGATGTACTGAGCATTAGAAAGAAGGTTAAAATGCTACAAATAGATGACTTTATTTAGAACCAAAAAGAAAAAGCAGCTTCCAGTTTTACACTTAATGAACAATGGTGAATGAGCACCAGCTAGCGGTTCCAATTACAATAACACACAAGGTGCCTTTTCAGAGTTTCTGCAGGGCCTTAAAAAGTCTTAAATCTGAAAATTCAAATTTTAGGCCTTAAAAACTCTTAAATTTACTGAAATCTTGTGTTGTTGGTCTTAAATCTTGTTTTAAACGGGTCTTAATTTTTTTTTGTTCGTGTATTGCTACCAAATCTGGCCAAACCCATACAATCACCAACAATCATCTCAATAAAACTTTAAACTTTTTATTTAAAAAGGTAATTTTTAACTCTATTCATATTAATGGTTCAATTATTTTCCTTACAGTAACATTTGTTTAACCGTTCTCCATGTATTTACTGCTGAGGACACTGACCTGGACAGATTGTTGTGCATAGATTTAGTTTATTATAGTTTTTAAAACTTTAAAACATTTGATCATTTTTAAAATTATTTTAAAGATAGTTTATGTTGAAAAAAAGGTGTATGGATACAAGTAGAGCTTGTATGTTTTACACAATGTATTAAATACTAATATATTTTTTTAAATATGGCAAATAAAAATCTTTTCCATCTGGGCCATTTGATAAATTCCTCAGCCTTTAGCCCTTTATGGGTCTAAAATTTCATTCATAATGGTCTTAAAGTCTTAAATTTAACTCTGTGAAACCTGCAGAAACCCTGCTTTTGTGGAATTCCATAAGAGTGTAATCAACCATCACCAGACCATGTTTAAGAAAAATATCATACACACAAAGACTAGATCTGGCTATACGAGAGTATAATTTGAATTGTACTACGAGCTGATCAATGCTTGCTTTAAGTGCTGTTATTTTCAGATAAACGCACAGCTGTAGTAGTTCCGGCAGGATTTTGAGCGCATTACTGCTCCATATCATGAATTCTTTCAGTTATTTCACAGCTACAACAGTCAAAAATCACATCAAAACACAACAGAAGGCTTTGGATGAGATATGGAAGAAACTAGTCTAACACAGGAGCAGTTTGAGCACAAACCTTGAGTGTGCATTATGTTTGAGTAATTCAATGGCTCCTTATCACAAATCATTCATTTATTCATTCATTTTCTTATCGGCTTAATCCCTTTATTAATCTGGGGTTGCCACAGCGGAATGAACCGGCAACTTATTCAGCACGATTTTACGCAGCGGATGCCCTACCAGCCGCAACCCTTTTCTAGGAAACCTCCACACACACTCATTCACACTCATACACTACGGACAATTTACCCTACCCAATTCACCTGTACTGCATGTCTTTGGACTGTGGAGGAAACCCACGCGAATGCAGGGAGAACATGCAAACTCCCAAACGCCAACTGACCCAGCTGAGGCTTGAACCAGCGACCTTCTTGCTGTGAGGCGACAGCACTACCTACTGCGCCACTGCGTCGCCTCGTATCACAAATCAAAGGGTTCAATTGTCTTGGTCATTTAGTAAAACTCATCTAACATAGCATATCTGTTTATTCTCTGATGTTTTTTCAGCTCATCTGCCTCTTCCAGCCATTGACAGAGACTGTTCAGCATCTTTCTCAAAGTGTTCAGTGGTGTGTTCAGTGGTGAATGTGAGCGCTGTGAGTCTCTCCTGGTACAAAGGAAACAGTTTATTGTCCAGCATCAGTGTGTCTGATCTCAGCAGCAGTCTCTCTCTACCTCTGGAGGTGGAATATCAGGATAAAAACACCTACAGCTGTGTGATCAACAACACCATCAGCAACCAGACCACACATCTGGACACCAACACACTCTGTCAGACGTGTCCAGGTATGCTACTATTAATATTCTGGGCTGATTTGTTAAGGTACATTAGATTCACTAACTGTATATTTTGTCCATTACAGATTTCCTTTTATTTTGCATTTTGTTGATTTGCACTGCTGGACTACTGTTGATCGGAGCTCTGATCTGCGCCTGCAAAAAACGTAGAACAACTGGTTAGTGACGCAAGTAATTAATCTGTATAAATATATTGCTCTTTACTAAGGTGCAGAAGCAAGCATGTTGTTAAACACTCTAATTTGAACACATCTGTGTTGCTGTTAATGCAGTCGCCACACATGAGGAAGACGGAAATCGCTCAGCATGGCGTAAACCAAAAACGGTAAGATCTTTCATGATGCTGTTGCAGGAATTGAAGCTCAATGACTGAAGTTTTAAATCCATCAGACAGTCATTATTACCCTCAGCAGACACTTTAACATCAGGAAAACATTGTTTATAATTGTGTTAACAGTTCTATCTATAAATACAGGGTTATTATTCTCCAAATCACCCATTTCATTTTCCTTTGGCTTAGTCCCTTTATTTTTTACCCTCTGGTCGGCGCTACAGAGCACCAAGCACAAAAACAGCCAGATACAGGAAAAGTTTCTTTCCTCAGGCCATCTGGGTTCATGAGGTCATGAACAGTTAAATATTCCCCTACTGTGCAATAAACAAGCAATACTTTGTCATCAGCACTTGTACACAGCACCTTATAACAATATACAATGCAATACTTTCTCATACGCACTTGTACACAGCACCTCATGACAATCTACAATGCAATACTTTCTCCATTTGCATTTGTACACAGCAACTTATAACCTGTATATTTACAAAATATCGTCTTTTTTTCATATTCATTTTGTGTTGTCACTTGTCACTTTATGTACACTGGAAGCTTCTGTAGCCAAAACAAATTCCTTGTGTATTTGAAGCACACTTGGCAATAAAACTGATTCTGATTCTGATTATCAGGGGCCGCCATAGTGGAATGAACAGTCAACTTATCCAGCATATGTTTTTGCACAGGGAATGCCCTTCCAGCTGCAACCCAGTACTGGGAAACACCCATAAACACTCATTCACACTCATACACTACGACCAATTTAGCTTATTCAATTCACCTATAGCGCATGTGTTAGGACTGTGGGGGAAACCCATGCCAACACGGAGAGAACATGAAAACTCCACACAGAAACGCTAACTGGCTCAGCCGGGACTTGAACCAGCGACCTTCTTGCTGTGAGATGACAGTGCTAACCACTGAGCCTTGATTCTATGATTCTATAAACCTGCTTTTATACACGTTTAGTAATATCATATGAAAAGTGCTTGATGGAAACATCAAGATGTGCATACATTTTTAAAATGCACATTAAAATACTTTCTCCGATATCGCTGTTCATAGACTATGATGGAAACACATTTACTGAATAAATTCCAGTATGTGCATCAAAATAAAAAACTTGATTTTGTTTTAAAAATGTCCATGATGGACCGTGTTAATGGACAAACCAGAGGACTGAGCACATTGTAAAAACATCTGAAATGTTGTTTTGGTCTTTCGAAAATGCCTCAGCCAAAGTCTATCACAGTTATTTGTTGTTGTTGTTATTATTATTGTTATTATTATTATTATATTAATATTTCCGGCGATGGCTCAGTGGTTAGCGCTGTATCCTCACAGCAAGAAGGTCGCTGGGTCAGTTGGCATTTCTGTGTGGAGTTTGCATGTTCTCCCCGTGTCGGTGTGGGTTTCCTCCACGTTCTCCGGTTTCCCTCACAGTCCAAACACATGCGCTACAGGTGAACTGATTCAACTAAATTGGCAGTAGTGTATGAGTGTGTGTGTGAAAGAGTGTGTATGGGTGTTTCCCTGTACTGGGTTATGGCTGGAAGGGCATCCGCAGCGTAAAACATATGCTGGATAAGTTGGCGGTTCATTCCGCTGTGGCAACCCCTGAAATAGAGATTATGCTGAAGGAAAATTTATGAATAAATGAATATTTCCTCCAGAACTGTCTTGACTGTCTCATACCTCAAAAAACCAACGTGATTTCATTGCATTTCCTTATTGTCTTCTGAGACACAACTCGTTTATTAAATAAGAAAAAGGCCCACGGTGGCTTCTCCTGCCAAAGCAAACTCAATTTTATTTTAGATATTTGGCATCAGTTTATCAGGAAGTGACGATTTTGTTATATTTAACTCAGTGAATTGAAACGGTGCTTTATTCGCAAATGCTTTATGCAATATTTCAGTTTTAGCATAAGTATATGCTAAGATTTGCATCTTATATAACAGCTTATACAACATGAAGTCCTGCCTGTGAGCTGCTCTGTGGTTCAAGATTGTATTAAATAAAATGAAGCTTGAATTGTACACACAAAACAAGCATCTCAGGTGTTGCTTTTGTGTGAAAGTAAATCGCTCTCATTTTAATGAAACGAAGCATTGTTGTAATAAACTTGAACTGAATCTAGGAAACTAGAATCTGTTGGACAATTTAAAGGTGCTGTATGTAAGTTTTTCACTTTTTTAACGCATATAAATACCATTATATGTGTGCAGATATTTAAGAAACATGCTAAGTGAACATTCTTGTTTATCTGAAAAATAATGCTGAAGACAGATATTCTGCTTTGAAAATGTGTTTTCTGTGCTGGAATGCTGTCTTTGTCTTTCTTTAACCCGCCCAATGCCAGTTTAGCCAATTATATTTCAGCACCCAGGTTGCCTTGTTGGAAAAATGCATATTTAATTCATTTAGTCAACCAGAAAGGCTCTCAAAGCATGCGTCCTTGACCGAATGTGACCCCGGTGACCCCTGCTTTCAGTATATGGCAATAAATGTCATGTAAAATGGCATTCAAACTCAAATTATTAGCATTTAACACTGAATAAAGCACATGAGGTGTACCTGAGGTGATCATTGTCAGTCTTGTTTTGATCCAGAAATGAAATACCTCGTTCAACCACTGGGTGTCAAACTTACATACTGCATCTTTAAATGAGTCACGCGATTAACAGGACTTATGTCATATTCGCTTGCTGCATCATGCTGTAGTTTTTCAAAACTAATCGTCAGCATTTGTAACTTCAGCTTTGCACACAAGTTAATCATCTAATGACACATTAACAAAATGCCTTTGTTTTCTTACAGAAATCAAAGAAGGATCCCATGTATGAAAATGTCCCCAAAAAATTATGATAAAATGCTGCATCTACTGGAAAAGTTATAATCAGGATGTCAATGTTTTTGCTTACCCATTTGTCGTCATTTCATTGTTTAAAAATGGGATTTTTTTTTATTAGTTGTCATCAAAATCGTCAATTAAAAGAAATAAACACCTGAAATGTATCAGTCTGTGTGGAATGAATGTATATATTATACATGTTTCACTTATTAAATTAAATCAGTGAAATAAATCAACTTTTTGAACAACAAAAGTTGCTTGTCAGAAGTGGAAAAATCTTCAAGTTAACGACATTGTGATGGTCAAGGAAGAAAACTTACCTAGAAATTAATAGAAGCTAGGTAGGATACCTAGGAAACCATTAGTAGTAGTGATGGGCTAAAAAAAAACTAAATAAAAAGAAAATAAATCAAAACAAATAAAACATTCATATCTGAAAACATAAGTAAATTATTAAAATGTACATACAGATATATACCAAAATGGATCTGATCTTTTAAAAATAATGCATATAATGATAACATTGTTTTTTTTCAGCAGCACAGTTGTTTTAGCAGCTTCCTTATTTAATGATAGGCAGACAGATTCATAATAAAGTTTCAAATCAATGCAAATCAGGCTAAAACTCAATAATCTAAAATCAGGCATAAACTCAATAACTCTGCATTTGTGAAGATGGAAAAGGCCACAAAGAGTTAAAAAAAATTCAACACATTGTCCACTTCCTTACAATCTGACTCCCAAATCAAAAACGATGAATTACATGGATAGTAATAATATTTTTTTTCAGCACATACAAATACAGTCTCGGTCATACAGTGGGGAAGAAAAAAAAGGGGGAAATATACAAACAAGTAAACAGAATATTTGTATTATTTGTTTTTTATTTTTCTTATACTTGTCTCTTTTATTCCTGTTTATGGAACAATAAACAGAGTGAATGTTTTGGAGTGGCCACCACAAAGCCCTGACCTCAATCCTATAGAAAAGTTGTGGGCAGAGTTGAAAAAGCTTGTGCGAGCAAGACCAGTTACACCAATTCTGTCAGGAGGAATGGGCCAAAATTCCTGCAAACTATTGTGAGAAGCTTGTGGAAGGATACCCAAAACATTTGACCAAAGTTATACAGTTTAAAAGCAAAGCTAAAAAAAATACCAAGGAAATGTATGTAAACTTTTGACTGTCTAGAAATTAATCAAAATTCTCCCCCCAAAAAAATCTCTCATTTTTCTGGCATTTAGCAAATGTAAATCATTTAGGTAATCCTAACGAACCTAAAATAGTAAATGTTTAGTATGATTTACCATCAGACCTTTTTAAAAAAAAATGGTTATATTCCTTTTTTTAGAGCGTATGTAAACTGCTGATTTGAACTGTACATAAAAGGTCAAATAGAGATTCATCCAGTAAAGTAGTATGAAGTATGGGCATAAGGGGCATGTATGGGCATGTCTAGTTTCGGATAGACAGCACATGAGGAGGCTCAGAGTATGGGTTTAAGTGGCATCAATATAGTCCCTTCTGTGGCAACTTCTGCAATTCCTTCTTGGCTTTGTCCTGGATTTGCATATATGAGGAAAAGCACAATATGGAAACAAATGTTAACTAAATCAACAGTGCATCAATACAAAAACAATCATATTACAGCTCAGTACACATATCTAGTTAGTTAGTTAGCTAACTTTTATTTGTTTATTTGGCATCTCACAGAGACTTCTGACATTGCACATTTGGCATTTATATAAGTCAATCATTTAAAAACATGGTACCCCTACTCTATACAAATATTCAGTCTACTAGCCATCAACTGCTACTGAGGGAGAAGGAATTAAAAAAAAAATAATTGCTTGGGGTACAAATGATCATTTCTTTCTATTTCTTACACACCTGGGAACACAATATCGACAACCTGATGGTAACAGTTGGAAGGTGTTTGATAAAGGATGTCTCATCATTGAGAATCATGATTGCCTTATTTAGTACTCTTTCTTTGTATATACTGTCGTTGCTCTTTAGTTTTATTCCCAACAACTTACTTGCTGTTGTTACCACCTTCCCCACTGACCTCTTCTGGGTCTCAGAAGCATTTCCGTACCAACAGCTTACACAAAATGTTTCAGTACTTTTGATAAAAGCACTATGAAACATGATCAACAATGTGTTGTCAACATTAAAAGACAATAGTTTCTTTAAGAAGTACATTTTCTGTTGAAGCTTTTTCCTTATCCCACCCAAGTTTATATCCAATATTACACCCAAATATTGTTACTAACTGAATTTGCTCCCTATTAATTAATGTGGGATGAGTTTTGCTTTGTGTTCTCTCTCTAAAATCAATAACTATCTCCTTAGTTTTAGGAATGTTTAGGAGAAGGTTTGAATTTTCGCACCAGTCTTAAAAGAAGTCAAGAACCGGCCCGTGTTCTTCCTCTTCATTTAAGAGGCTCACCAAAGTGGTATTATCTACATACTTTACAATATATCTATTTTTAAATGAACTTATACAAGAATGTGTATATAAAATAAGTAATAACGGAGATAAAACACAACCCTAGGGAGCTCCAACTGAATTACAATTTTTATCTTAAATAAAACCCCATTTTAACCTGTTGGATTCTAGAGCTAAGAAAATTGATCACCCAGACAATCATTTTGTTGTCAAGTAAAAAATATTTTGCAAGTGTAGCAGCTAATATGCTAGGAGAAATACAATTAAAAGCAGATGAGAAATCCAGAAAAAGAAGAATTTACAGATGGATCAAAAGATCCAGAAAACTGCAGCAGCAGTATACATCCCTAAATTGAAAGTATAAATATCAAAAGGAATGTCAGATCATCTGTCTGTTTTCACTACAGAGACAGCTATGTTCCTGTTTCTTCAGTGAATAGAGGAAGTGCAACCATTTAGGACAGCAGTCTGTACAGATTTTCTGTCGGTACTTGATAAGTGGAACCTCTACAGCAAGACAGGACATGGTGAACAAGGTGATGCAGAGTTTATTTAGAATAAGACAATATGGACTTGTAAGCTTCTTGTGGGTTCCTGGTCACATAAGAGTAGTAGGCATAGAAGAGGCAGATCAACTTGATAAACAAGCATTGCAACAAAGATAACAATGATCTGAAGTGGGAAAAGCAGATGGAGTGGCATAATGGAGTTAAAGGGAGGCATGTGCATCTTATCCAAGAAAGTGTGTAGATTGTAAGAAATAAGTTTGGTAATAGAAGGAATTATGTGTGTTTAAGAATCTTGGGAAGATTGTGTGTCGATCATTGTTTATTAAATCAGTACCTGTATAGAATAGGAAAGCATGAGACCGGTTGTTGACAAAGTAAGGACCAACAGAAATAATAGAATGTGTGGCATATGAAAAACAGATGGGAAATGGTCCAAATCAAGTTAAAATAATACATTTTAGGCTATTTAAAAAATTAAAATAGATTACTTCAAAAACGGTTAACAATAAAAGGAATTATACATTTATTCAGGTATTACCAGTAACAATTTACAATTTTTTTTCTTCCCCCTGGAAATCTCATTCGCTTCATTCTTTTCATTGATATCCTTGCTTTCATGCTTTTAACTGCTTAAGTTTGTCAGTCAAATTTAAAGTCCCCCTCTGCACAAAAATGGAACTGTCCTGCCGCACTTTGCGAGAAGGGTACTCGCAAAAGTGCGGCAGGACAGTTCCATTTTTGTGCGAAGGGGGACTTTAAATTTGACTGATAAACTTACAATAAATAAAGTGTTCTGTTAATCAACAATATTAAATTACATTTATATTGCGCCTTACCCTCGTTACATGTATTCAATGCAGTTTTTTTTCTTTGCTGCTATCTCCGTGTTCTCTGGCCAGGGGGAGGCTAGCCTTCCCCAGCCTTAAACACTCCGCCTATGTCCTTAGGTGCGTTCGACTTCATGCAGCGCTGCGCAGATCGATCAAAGTCTGTCTTAAAGTGGTGCATGCTGGTTAGAAATTTTGTCCGGATTGATGCTGCGCTGACGCCATGTGACTGTCACATGTGCCATCAAAGTACCGCGACAGCGCTCCGAGATCAGACGACTGACTCAGCCCGCGCAGCACCTGAAGAGCGCCTGCTGGAACTGCGATGACGACACTGATGTTACACGATTGGCCGAGTTCAGCGCATGACAACAACCACGTGTATTTCGGGTTTATTATTGGACAAATTCCGATTCACAAATTTCAAAACAATTAACTGTTCATACCCTCTCTATCTTGTACACATCATGCTTATTAAAAGACTACAAACATTTTACTGCAGCATCATCTTTTGTTAAATAATTTGTTCATGTCTAGATTGTTTGCACAGGTTTATTCAGCCTTTTTTATACAGACTACTGTATTATACATTTTAGTGAATGACCAAATATTAACTCAAATAAGTCTCACAGACTTATAATAAAATAATTATCATCATTGATTCTGACACACCCCTATAAAGGTTTCTTAACAAATTAAGTAAAAAATATTTTATTAAATATAAAAATACATGATTATAAAATATTTTATTTCCTGTTAAGCCGTTTATGCAGAAATGTTAAAAATGTCATTGATGTACCTGCTCTTTCTGGGTATTTTCTATTTAGTGTAGCTCATTTATTTTGGTCCTTTTGTTCAATCTCTATGGATTAAAGTGCTTTTTAAAAATATTTTTATTATCCAAAATAATCATTGTTTAAGACTTAATCAAAACACCTTGTTTTGGGTTTTACACTAATATATATTGGAAACTTTTATATCTATAAATGTAAATAAATGTAAACCCTTTTTTAGCATATTCAAACAGGCACTGAAACAGTATTGACATACCATTCAACATCTAGTAGCCCAAAGTCTGATGCTTAAACTCCAAGAATTTGGCTTATTGTTTTGTTTAATAGGCCTATTTGTGGATATTCATTTCCTTTTTATTGTGCTCTCTCGTTTTCCACTTATTTCTCATGCGTTTGTTATTTAGGCTACTTAAATGTAATTAATAATTCCCTTGTTTAAAATGAACTATAGTTTGTAGAGACTGTATTCTGTTTTATTTGTACTGTAAATATTTTGTTGTTATTGCAATTAATAAACAAATAAATAAATTATCCCGCCATGTGATCGGTCATCATGACAGCAGCAACTTCGAGCTCTGAAGTGTCCGGCTTGACAGCTCCGTTTTCAACTCCGCCCCCGCCTGCGTTCGGCTAATCTCGTTGATCACCGGCTGAAGCTGCGCTTCATGTCGAACGCACCTCTTGCTTTCATGCTTTCAACTGTTGTGCGCTCCACACTCATCCAGTAGGTGGCGGTAATGCACCATTTAAACTGGTGTGCCAAATGCCTCCCCAAAATATCCTTCATATCTACAGCAGTTTCAGATTCAGAGCCTCAGTTGTTTCCTGTTACACCAATGGTGGTCATGACTAAGTGCAGCTCTTTTAAATTATGTACGTCGTTTGTACAAAAAAGCAAGTAGGACCCCTTTCAGTCAATTTGAGAAAGTGTTAACCTGTGTTGCACTTTGAATGGCACGTTTGCAGAGGTAAGAACTTTTCTTAAAATCATTTAACACCACTTGCAACTTGTTGTTTTATGACGCTGCTTAAACGTTTTGACTTTCTTAACAATAGGGTGCGTCAAATATTTTGGGTATTGGAGTGATATATTTGAGTTTTCGTATTTTTGGGATTGATTCGTCGTTGCGAGAAACCGGACAAAACCGGTTGGCCACACCTAGACTGCTTTCCAGTTCACATTTTATACTTTTCACTCGTGTCCTCAGTTGTACATCGTTGTTAACGTTACGCAGGTTTTTTTCTGTTTATATTGAACAAAGTAAAATCTACAACTATAAATTACCTGGTACAAGTTTTCTTAATAGGACAACAGACAAGTGCCCTCAAAAAAACAAAAACGTTACAGCTGAGAGGGTGGTTCCTTGCGTTATCCCTGCTCTTCCTCCTTTAAGAGGGAGGTTTATGAATGTAAGTTATCAGTCGGAATCAGAGAGCCGGGAGCTTCACCGATACTAAACCAGTCCCAGCACCAAACCACGGTACCGTCGGCTGTCATCGATAAATACGGAGGAAATGAGGACAGCGTTTATCCTTGTCGCGGTATCTTGCTGTAAGTGTGACTAACAATTTTCTGATTTGTTTGGGAAAAAAAAACTTTAACTGTCTAGAATTCTTTTAAAAGTTACTTTGATTAGCTTAAGGTTGGTTGTGGCACTAATCGAACATTCACCAAAAGAGCTACAGATACTTTATTAGAGTGTAGCATTTAGAAAGGAAATCCTTGATCCTCGCATGAAGAAGGATATACCCGACAGCAGATTGAAAAATATATATTTTTAATCGCTGTACATCCAAGGTTATTATAGTTCTGTATATTTTAATAAGAAAATGTTTATTTAGTTTGCTATAGTTTTAATTTGAATACATTTTTTATTGCATATGTTTTTAATTAATTTTATGTTTTAGATCAAATAAATACTAGAAATGATGATAGTACAGTATCGATACGATACCTAAATTTCTGTGTGAAGTTTGCATGTTCTCCCAGTGTTGTCGGTTTCCTTCGAGTGCTCTGGTCCAAACACATGTGCTATAGGTGAATTGAATAAGCTAAATTGGCCGTAGTGAATATGTGGGAATGCAAAGAGTGTATGGGTGTTTCCCAGTGTAGAGTTGCGGGTGGAAGGGCATCCGCTGCGTAAAACATTTGCTGGATAAGTTGGCAGTTCATTCCGCTGGGGCGACCCCTGTTTAATAAAGCCGAAAAGAAAATGAATGAATGAATGAATGATATCGATACTACAGTATTTATTAATAAACACTCAGTGTTTGCGGTCAGCTGAAACAAAGTATATATATATATATATATATATATATATATATATATATATATATATATATATATATATAATATTATTATTATTATTATTTTTTTTAAAGTTGAACCAATATTTTGTCAGCAGTTCAGTGAGCTGTTTTAACATGAATAAATTAGTTTTCAGCTTTGTTTAAAAGGACAATGCACTATAGACAGATGTGCACATAACATATTTGGTTTGTTTCCTTTAGAACCTGTCTCTCTTAAAGACTCACTGTAATGGTTGAACTTAATTTAGACATAGCAGCTGCTTCGAGGTGGACTGTCAGACTATGCAACCTGAGGCAAATGGCTCATATTGGTGCTGCGGTCTTTTTCAGTGGTGTCCAGACATGCATTCCTTCATATCAGGGCACAGTGTCTTTCTCTCTCTTTGTGCTGGCTTCTTTCTTTGACTCAGCTGATGTAGCAGTCAGCCTAAGCCTCAATTTTTACTTGGATTCAATCTTATCCTCTAATTTTTAAGTCAAATCTTAGTTTTTTTTCACAATGTTACTACTTTTTTTTTTATCTGTTTAGTATATATTTTAGTATATATATCTCTTTATTCTATTAAACAGTGTTTGGACTATTTTATCTATTCTTATTGTCTTTCCTTTCTCTAATTTGCTTTTTTAGCTCTTAAGTTTTTCCTAATTTATTTAAAAAAAAAATTTTTTTAATTTTTTAATTTTTTTATTTTCCTTTTTCCCACTAACTTATCTGTTTTTATTCATACTGATTTAGTAAATTTATTTCCTCATTAATATAACAATTTTTCTCCATATGTACTCACTTAAAACAGTTGGGTTAATAATAACCCAACAGGTAACCCATAGATGGGTTAATTTGGCACCGACCTTCTGTTGGGTTATTTTAACCCAATCTATTGGGTTATTGGGGTTAACCCAACAGTTTGGGTTACAAAAATAACTAATTTGTTGGGTTATTTATAATAATAATAATAATAATAATATTAAATTCTTCTTATTATTATTATTATAGTAGAAGTCATCTTTATATGTAAAGAAAAACACAGCTTTTAATACATTGGCAATGCTTTATTTAAATCCATGAATTTAGTGCCATTCTTCCAACAATAACAAACGCCCGAGAGCAGTTTAGTTCATCACCAAGCATCAGGACAAGAGGGTTCTGTGTCTGTTGCTCCTCCTCCTCTAATTACTGAACGAAATACAAGTATACACACATGAATTAAATAATGTCCAAAATTTATTGTCATAAATAATGCACCTAGAGATGCATTCTTTTTGCCTCCTGGTATGAGGGCCGAACCATCTTGCTGCACAATCTGTATGGCAGTGGAGAAAGGATAGCTCGCAGAGTTGTTAAAGCACAATCTCCAAAGCGGGATCTCCAAGGCTGTCTTTATATCAAACAGAAAAAAACACAATAATTAAACTCAAAGTAAGCCCCTTAAATCAAAGGTGAAATGCTACAAATTGGGATTAAAACAGCTGTTTTGCAAGATTTGCTCACCAGATGAAATGTTTGCTTGAACTGGTAGATCCAAGGCTCTCTTCTCTTTTTTGCAATACAAGAGAATCCACAGTGATGCATCTCCCCAAATCTCAAAATTTTTTATCTTTGGTGTGTGGGTGTAAAATACCCGTCCTGAGCAATCTAAAAATAAACTCCACAACAGCAATGCCAACTGACCCAGCTCCAGGCCTTGATGGATTCGCCTCTGCTGCTCCTACCTCTCCATATACCAAATGATGTTTGCTCCAACCTTAAAGCAGAAATTTTAAATTGTAAATTGCACATGTATGCAGGACCAAATAACAACAAAAATCATGTACTTACCCAGTTTAGCAATGGAGAAAAGATAACTGGAATGTTGCAAGTGGTCATCTCCAGGGGTACCCTAAACAGATAGAGAGAGAACAAAAAAAGCTATGAAAATGTGCACTTTTAGCTGCAGGATTAGTCTTTTATGCGAGTTCTTAAGGTGCATCACATTTGCAAATTTGTTGGGCAAATAAGGTCAATTTTACATGGTCAATTGTGCACTGATGTTCATCAGTGTGTTAATTCTCATGCCCAGAAGCTTGCAAAAGAGTCAAACGCTTGATGACAGATTTCTACTGAAATAACTGGAACCTGTCAGTAAATTGTCATAACGCAATTATTAATATAAACAGTTTAATGTCTGTAATATCTCAATTTATTTGGTCAAATGTTCCAGGAGTGGGGTTCTGAAATCTCTGAACTGTGCTTAGACTCTATATCAGCCATCTGTACTCAAAACACTTTTGAAAAAGGCATTTGTGTCTTTACACACTACCAGTGCTGTTCAGAGATGAATAAATGCATTTACAGAAGAATTACAAATGTATAATTTGATTTTAAGAAATATGGTGACTTAAAGACACATTTAGAATTTAAAATATTACTTAAGTGTGTGTATCGGTGCATTTTTACATCATGTAAATATTACAAAATACAGAGCTGTTGTTTTCTCACCTTTCTCAACAAGCTTATCAAGGAGGTCCAAAGCTCGCTCTGTCCAGCGCAACCTACAATGAACAAACAAAAAGAAAAAAACACAAATTAGCATAAGCTGACAGGCAACATATATTAGTTCAGTGGTCACAGCATCCCTAAAATCTCACCTGATTTGAAAACTGGGCAAGGACAATGCATGTTTAAGGGCTTTGTATTATTGTTTATTAGCATATATTACTACTATTATTATACAAAGCTAACAGATGTTACAATTCGTATATATATATATATATATATATATATATATATATATATATATATATATATATATATATATATATATATATGGCTTATATTTAATTGTTGTATGACATATATAACTGATTAAACATTTCTATTAGCATTTAACATTATCAGGGTGTGGTTTCATCTCTGTAGGTTAGTATAAGATGTAGGGAAAATGCACATTTCAGGGCCTTTAATATAGTACACACACACACACACACACACACACACACACACACACAGTAATAATAACATTTAACTTTCAATAGTTCATAATCAAGTACCTTGAAATGGATAATGAATCCTCTTCTGATAAAATATGATATAGCAAGCCTCTGCTCTCGTCCAGGATTAATTTCTTCATGACTACAGTCTACAGACAGAAATCTTGCGATCTATTCAGCGCCCTCTAGTGGCGAATAATAACCAATAATAATATAATGCTCCGATTCTTTCTTGGGAAAACCAGCAACTTCCTGAAAAAAATGTAGCATATATATGTGTCCATATTAGCATTTAGATGTTACAATATTCCTAGCGAAAGGACAGTGTTATTTAAGACAACATACCTCAACAAGAGTCCAAGACTGACGCGACTCCGAGTTGATGTCTCCCCTGGGTCCTAAATGCGATAATGACGGCGGAATATCTCAAATATGTGTTTAATTTCCTCCAAAACAGCTGTAGAGATAAACCAATGGCTGTATGAAGATGAACACGGAGGTAGAGAAAGCGTTTTTATCCGCATGTACATCGGCTATGAAGCGCGCGCTTGTATCATCAATAATTAAGAGTCCAGGTGAAACGGATATAAAAAAACACGACACGGAGAGGCAATTTGATAAAACAAAAAAACATTAACTTACTGCGTTAGAGCTTAAATAAACTTTATAACGCACAAACAACATCACGTACGCATATCAATACAGCTGTTCTGTGTCAGGTAAATCAGTTGACTGATGAAATTAAAAAATTGTAACCCAACTGGTTGAGTTATTAAATAAATAACCCAATAAAGGTTTAAAATAACCCAACAAAGCACCAAATATTTTTAACTCAACCATTGGGTTAAATTAATAACCCAACGTTTTTTAGAGTGTAGTTATTACTATGGCTTCAATTTGTATTTCTTAATATACAGTATTAACAAGACAGGAAGTGATCTGTTCAGCTCTCTGTGATCATCAATCATCATCAAATGTGATCAAGAAAAACATTTTTAAAACGTGTGTAATGAATTACAGCAATCTTACTGTCTTTGGCCCCGTTTACACTAATACGTTTTAGTTTTAAAACGCGTAAGTTTTGCTACGGTTACGCCATCCGTCCACACTAAGCCGGAGTTTTTGAGCCCCGAAAACGGAGCTTTTTGGAAACGTTGAAGAGTCCGTTTTCATTCTGAACCGCTGCTGCTCCGTCTCAGTGTGGATGAGGGAAAACGGAGACATCTGAAAACGGAGGCGGGGCTGCAGACATTCACCTCTCTGATTGGGGCTTTTTCCTCAATATTAAGTAGCCTTCACACAGTTCAGTCTTACATCCTCTCCGTGTAAGTTCAGACTTCGCAAGTTTGATTAGGAAAACAAACTCCCGAGTGTGTATAAAGTCATTCACATCACCCTGGCTATGCGGTTTCACTTTCTTAACAATAAAATGAAAACATGATTTGAGGAACTGCCTATTTTCACTTTGATATTAGCAACTTAACAGACATCAAAAATGTTGAGGCGTCCTGTAGCTGCATAATATGAGCGTCATCTTCAGGCATATAACAAAACGGAGCCTATAACATCACTGCCTCCTTTCATATTCATTGAAAATACGAAACATACACTCTCTTTTACTGAATATCCGTTTTAATGATCAATAACGGCCATTATAAAAGTATAATGCACAATAAGTTTATACAATAGAGAAAATAAAGGCAAGCAATCAGTCAGATGTGCAGAATCGGTGTCCGCGGTTATATTAATTAATATTTGACCTAACTACATCACCCTGGCTATGCTGTTTCACTATCTTGACAATAAAATGAAAACATGATGTGAGGAACTGTATATTTTCACTTTGATAAGCAACAACAGACATCAAAAATGTTGAGGCGTCCTGTAGCTGCATGATATGAGCGTCATCTTCAGGCATATTTATAACAAAACGGAGCCTATAACATCACTGCCTCCTTTCATATTCATTGAAAATACGAATCATATCCTCTCTTTCACTGAATATCCGTTTTAATGATCAATAACGGCCATTATAAAAGTATAACGCACAATAAGTTTATACAATAGAGAAAATAAAGGCAAGCATTCAGTCAGATGTGCAGAATCGGTGTCCGCGGTTATATTAATTAATATTTAACCTAACTTATCTTTGCGCTCAACCAAAGCACGTTACCTGAGAACTATAATAGATTCAAAAGACCAAAGTCGGGGAATATGTCGTCAGATATAGACAACAAGATGAATTAAATATCACGTTTAACAAATATAGTGAGATTAGATCCAGCGGTAGATCCGTGATGCACAGTCCGACTTGAGCAGCTCTCATGTGGGTGTGTGTGCGCTCTAAGCACGCTGCAGTGCATGCCAGAGAGTGTGTGTGGTCACGTGATGTGCGTTTTCAGCGTTTTAGTGTAGACGGAGAGCTGTTCAGAAACGATGGGTGAAACGCTAGTGTGGACGCGGATCGTTTTAATTCTAAAACGCCGTTTTAAAACTAAAACGTACTAGTGTAAACGGGGCCTTTATCACCACAGCCGGTGTGTGTGTGTGTGTGTGTGTGTGTGTGTGTGTGTGTGTGTGTGTGTGTGTGTGTGTGTGTGTGTGTGTGTGTGTGTGTGTGTGTGTGTGTGTGTGTGTGTGTGTGTGCGTTTTAATGCATGCATGCCCGTGAACTTTGTAACAACATTATGTGTGACTCATCATGGCAAAGGCTTGAATGAAATCTACAACAAACACATCAGATAATCATTGGGAAAGTTCTTACTGTAGTATTTCTGCTTTCATCATGTCCGTCACTGTGCTGTTCAGGCACACTCTGACAGGCATGTGGGAACGGTGGGCTTTAACTGAAGGCACAGGCAACAAAAACAACCACATTGTGTTCAGAGCAGAAAATCCCAATATTCTGAAAGGTATAATTAATAATCTGATGGGTGTTTTGAGCTGAAACTTTACAGACACACTCTGGAGACACAAAAACACTTGTTGACTATCAGTGGCAGAATTGTCATTTTTGATAAAACTATCCCTTTAACCCCCGGTTTCACAAACAAGGTTTAAGGCTAGTCAAGATTAAATTGCATGTTTGCGTGATCTCAACTCAAAATAACTTTGTGAGATGTCTTAAAATACATCAGTGTCATTTTTGTTTTTTCCAGGTGCACACCAGTAATTTATTTTTCTTAGACCATTTTTATAAATGTGGCTTAAATAGCCTAATTTAACTGAGGCCTAGTCCTGGCTTAATCTAAGCCCTGTTTGTGAAACTGGGCCTTAATATCTCACAACTTCAGCAGAACTACAGCTGTTGCTTAAAAGTTCTGGTACTAAAAATATGCATAATTGCATCGTTTTGAGAGCAGGGTATTGTGATACCTTTTGAGTATTGGTATATAGAACACTTCAGTTAAAAGAAGTAAGTGAATGAATTTATTTATTTAGCAGGGACAATGCACAAAAATTACATTAACCTCAAAGAGGAAAGATGCATTGTGCCAGGTTGTAGCAAGATTGCTATTTTCCACCTGCAGTCCCTGGACAGGTAAAAATTAAAACAATAATATCCAATTAACTAAAAAGTCAGTTTAAAAACATACAAGCATAATCGCATATAAACACTAACAAATTAGAAAACATCCCACTCAGTGTGTACAAATCTGATTTGACAAAAACCATCTCCTAGTCAGGCATGAAAACGTCTTATAATTTGTACATGTGATTATTTCTGTTGGGAGAGAATTCCATAGATTTGTGGCTTTATAAATAAAAGAAGATTTACCAAAAGAGGTCTTACGTCTAGGGACAATACATTCCCCTCTTACCATAGAACGTGTCGTTCGCGATGTTTTCTCTAGTTTGGAATTTACAAATTTTTTTAATGATGGAGCAGAAAGATTGTGAATAATTTTAAAAACAAAACAAATATTGGAGTATTTAATAATATTAATTATCAAAGCTTAAGAGACTATGTTTTTTTAAGATATTGCAGTGATGGTACAAACGAGGCTTTTTATCATGAATTTTAAGTGCTCTCTTGTATAATGATTCCAACAGTGATAAAGATGATTTACATGCCTGAGACCAGCTGCTTATACAGTACAACAAATGTGGAATAATCATAGTATTTAAAAACATACCAGAGGCCTCATAAGTCAGAGAATCTCTGATATGTTTAAAATGTCTTAGATTGAATCTCAGTGTGGTAGCAAGTTTTTTAATATGAGTTTTAAAATTAAGGTTTGAGTCCAACATGATGCCTAAATATTTGAATTCAGTGACATTTTTAATACTTTGCCCATTTATAAAAATTTCTAAAACATTTCCAACTTTACACCTATTTGAGAAACACATGGATACAGTTTTTTCAAAATTTAAGGTGAGATTTGAATTTTGCAACCATTTAAAAACATTTTGCATTTCATTTGTTAATTTAGTAGCAACTTCTGTTGAATTTTGTCCATAAGTGTAAAGCACAGCATCATCAGCGTACATTAATAAATCAGCATCAATGCATGTAGCTGGTAAATCATTTATATAAATATTAAAAAGTAAAGGTCCTAAAATAGATCCCTGAGGCACTCCTAATTTAACTGGTTTAAAGGTAGATTTAAAATTGTTAACCTGAACACATTGACTCCGACCACTCAAGTATGATTTTATCCAATTTAGTGTTTGCTTTGAAATATCGTAATTGTTTAATTTGTTAAATAAAATATCATGATTAACAGAGTCAAATGCCTTACGTAAATCAAGAAAGACTGCTCCCCCCCCCCCCTTATCTAAATTTGTCTTTATCGTTTCTAAAAAGTAACAGCAAGCTGTCTCAGTTGAATGTTTTTTTCTAAAAACCAAACTGCATGGGATGCAAGAGAGAATTTCTATCTAAATGAGCCAAGTTGCTCTGCTACAAGTTTTTCAACCACTTTTGATACAACTGGTAGGATGCTTATAGGCCGATAACTGCTAGTTTGCTGTTTGTCACCTGATTTATATATTGGTGTTATTATTGCAGATTTTAAAGCAGCGGGAAAAGTACTATCCTTTATGGATTTATTTATCATTTTTGTAAGAGGAAAACCTAAAATATCTTTATGTCTTTTTAAAAAAGCAGTATCAAGGCCATAAACATCTTTTGCTTTACTATTATTCAATGTGGAAATTATTTTTTGAACATTTATTTCATCTGTGGGACTCAGAGAAAAAGAACATTTACTGCCTTTTGGGCTAGAGCATGGATGAACAACTGGAAAATGTTCAGCAAGTTTCTGAACAGAGTTCAGAAAATATTCATTAAAATTAGTTGCAATTTCTACAGAATCATTGACAATTTGTCTATTTATTTTAAGCTGTATATCCTCTACTTTCAACTTTTCTTTTCCAATTAATTTGTTAACGGTTTTCCATATAATTTTACTATTTCCCTTTGCATCCTCAATAATTTTAAGAAAGAAATTTGCTTTAGCCTTTCTAATTTCAGATATTACTTTATTTCTTAAGCTTGTATAAATTAATCGATCCGTAGTCAATCCTGATTTTAAAAACATTTTCAAAGAGGCATCACACTTTTTCATCATATCCCATAGAGTACTTGTAAACCATGGTAAATTCTGTTTTGTTTTTTGTTTTTTACTTGTGTTTTTTGTATATTTTATTTTTATTAATATGTTATTTAGGGTAGACAGTAAAACCTGAAAACCCTCATCACATGATTTATTTTCAGTAATAGATTCCCAATTTGTTTGCCTTATTTCATTTTCAACATTCAATTGATCTTGTTTTGGAATAAATGCTATACATGATTTACTTTTAATTAGATTTTGTAACCTATAACGGGCTTTAGTCAATTTTCTCGCTACAAGAGTTAGATTATGATCTGACAGTCCTGTAATTAGATTATATATTTTATTTATTCTCTCTGGTTTATTTGTGAAAATTAAATCTAATAAGGTTTGCGATGATTTTGTTATCCGTGTTGGCTTTTCTACCAGTTGTGTCATTTGAAAAGATTCAGTTATTTCCTTTAGTTGTTTTCTTCGTGTTCTGTCTAACCAATTTAGATTATAGTCACCCATGAGTATTACCTCCTTTGCATCACACTGTTTAAGAATTTTACAAAGAGAATCAAAAAAATGATTTGCAGCATTTGGAGGTCGATAAATCACTAAAACAACAAAAGACATTTCAGGGGATAGATTAATAGTAATCCCCACACATTCAAGAAGGTCACCAGTGTCTATTTTTTTGCTTTGAAGACTATCTTTGACATATATTAAAACTCCACCCCCTTTCCCTTTACTTCTATCATGTCTATACATTTTGTATCCCGGAACATTTACTAATGATGAAGGCATTGTAGGAGTAAGCCATGTTTCTGTAAGACATAGATAATCTAGATTTGAGTCTGTTAAAAGATGTTCAAGTTGCTCACTCTTTAAAGACAATACTGCGAATAGGGCTGGGCGATATGGCAAAAAAAAAAAATCTCTTTTTTTTTTTTTTCATAAAGTTTGACCGATTCACGATTTCGATTTTTTTTTTTTTATTTATTTTTTTTATTAATTTAGTTTTTACTGTGTAACTACCTTACCAGTTTACCTTGTTCATTTAAATTTAAATAAATGCCGAAACTAGTTTTTTTCACTTGTAAAAGAAAAGCAATAGTGTGACTAAACACGGTTATGGCACTCTCTCATATAGGGATGCTAAACATAGCTACAATAGAAATCACAGCACCCGTATTTATGTAGAGGTCATATGTTGTGCAGCTTTGGGCAAATTTTTTTTGGAGAGAAAATGACCAAAATGTAACGTGAAGATTGAAAAGGATTGGAGGGGAAATAAATATTCAAATCTCTGTACATAACAGAAAAATAAACAATGATAATGCAACAATAGTTTATCTGTATTAGTGGCATGGCAGAAATATATATTTAGACAGGCCTTGTCAAAGTGAGCGGGCACTTTCACTAATAAAAAATATAGCACTTAAATTATTTCATAACAATCAATAAAATAACAGCGGTTTTATATCAAAAGTTGGTAATGATATAAAATATACTACATTTTGATGGTAAAATATAACCATTTAAACGATTTTAGTATTTAAACATTAAATAACGAATGCATCAAGTTAAATATAAAAAACCGAATGAAACAACACATAGCATATCAGGATATAAAGGACTATATTTAGCAAAATGCTGCCCTTTTTATCTTTGTAATTTTATAGTTTTATTTTTGTTATTTTAATTATTTTTTGTCTTCATAAATAACTAACGAGCTATAGACAAATATCTGCTTGACGTTTTAGAAAATATCTGTGCGTAGCTACACCACCCAGTATATATTAAAGATTACCGTATCTATCTATATTTAAATGTCTATGTCTATATTTAATACATCTATCTATATTACATATCTATCTATATTTAAATGTCTATCTTATATTTAACTGAATCGTATATCAGCCTATAGCTGAAATGTTGGAAATTGCTTAATTTATTTTTATAAAACATTTGTCGATACGTATTGATATTTTTTGGAGTAAAAACTGCAGACATTTAAGAATCCATATTTATTTTATTCATTCATTCATTTTACTTGTTTATTGGTGCATATATGGGTTATGATTTAATTCATACAGTACCTTGGACAGCTACTGTGCCACTCCGTAATTCAAGCAAAAGTCCAAATTAAAGAAAGATTTGACTTTCTGCTGTATCGGAATCGCCCGAATCCAGGCACAGTAGATGCTATTCTGTTTTTGCACAGTGTTAAGAAAAGCGCCAAGTACACACAACATAGCTGCTGTTTAGGCTGTTTTTGTTCTCTTTTTCCTGTATATGTAAAAGCTGAATCTACTGTTAATAACGAACGATCCACTGTGACCTAAGACCTTTAGGACTGCTTTTACGGGAGTTGTTCGACACGCATGCTGTGTGATGTGAGCTCTCACAGCATGCTGTGCTGTGCGTGCGGTGAATTAGAGGGAGAAAGTTTTATCCGGTTTTGTTTTATGTTTACTTCAGTAATTCCACCCGGGAGCTGTTTTGCACTGTGAAACTGAAAACACTGAAATAAGTAAAAGAAGGGCATGCATCGAGTACTTTTGTCCGTCTCATCATTTGCTCGAGCATGAATTAACGAGCTGTTACTCTGCCGCCGGACATTGCGGAGAAAGTTACACCTATCATCATGCTTAAAACAAAGAATTAGAATTATTAAAGTGGCGATCGGGTGCGGATATATATATCAGATAAAATAATATGTGCAGGCGGGTGGATGATTAGAATGAAGGAGCGGACCTCCGCCTGTCGAGCCTTCTCTCCTCTCCTCGCGCACGCGCGCGCCCGTCTCGCAGCTCGCGCGGGAGAGACAGGCGGCTGCGGGACAGAGCCGCGACATCAACACACAGAATCAGCACAATTCAGCACGGTTGTCTAACAGTTTAGAACGGTTTGGCACGATAGTGGAAAAGCGGCTTTAATATTTTTATTTAAAAAATCGCGATTTCTCGATTTTATAAAAAATAAAATTGTCTTAACGTAAATTCGAATTAATCGAAAAAATCGAAAAAATCGCCCAGCCCTAACTGCGAATGTTCAAATGTCCTCCAAAGACGCCTTTTGGTTTTGTTGTCGGATTCCATAAAACAGCAGCGTGATTTACAGTCTGGAACATTTTGGTTTTATACTGTTTAGATGCGATTTTTGAGACTGCTGTTTGCTCTAAGCAAAGCCCAGTTTCTGCCAATATTCCTTTACTATAAACGGGTGTAAAATTACCTCGTAATACCATGCGGGAAACATCACAAAAGTCTGTCGCCAATGTCTCTGCAAGTTGAGGAGTAGCGTCCGATTGTGAAGAAATCACTCGCGCTGTATAATCCACAGGCCCGGGGTTCACATGAATATCCCCACACAACAACAGCATAGTGCAAAGAAAGACCGTATATCCATGATCAACCAACTCCGATGTCGCCCTCGAGGCACGCCGGTCCCGCTTTGCAGGTCGAAACGATGCCTGTCCATTATGTAGAACGTTGGAATAGATGACATATTGACTCCACGAGTCTAGTGGTACAACAGCGTTTGATGTAAATGCGGTGGGAGAAGAATGTTCACACGCGGCAAACCAGTTTCCCCACAACTGTGTAAGTATAATAACCAACACGTACAGAGACAGCGGGGTCAAACGTAACAAAGTCTCTATTTTAGTATTTTTGATATAAGTATTCCAAAACACCGTTTTAACTTCGGATTTACTTTCGGGAGTCCTACTGTTTCGTTTAGGAAGAGGCAAAGCAGCAGCAGCTGCAACCTGCAACCACCATCCCTTATCTACTCAGCCAGATAGCCAGCCACTACTCAGCCAGATAGCCAGCCACTTATGCTATGCTATCCAAACCGTGCCCATGTGTGGTTTGGTTGGGCAGCCCTGGCCTGGTTGGAAGAGGTGGCCCAGAGAGCAGTTTGATTGGGCTCAGGTGCGGTACGCATGTGGTGTATGCATGGCTACGTCCAAAATCGCCTACTAAGTAGGTACTGCATTTGAATTTAAATGTACCACTCGATCATTAGAAAAGTACATTCTATACAGTATGAATGTGAGTAGTATGAATAGACGTACTACATACGCCAAATTGTCATGATCATATGATCTACCCGCGTCAGTTGCGTCGCTTCACTCCAATTCATATATTCTCTCGCGGTGCATCATGACATATCGTAGCGTCTATCAGAATCTCGCCGGAAGTAGTAGGTCATCCGAGTTCGGACATACTACTTGGCTCGCATACTGTTTTTATCGTACTGAGCAATTCGAGCGTAATGGATGTGACATTTGCAATAAAATCTCAAAACATAAATTCACAGAGGAAGTCTATGTTAACATTATATTGACACATCTGTTTATATTTTCCAGAACAACTGACCACAGAGTTGTGAAAACAGAAAAATATCAATCTGTGAACATTTTTAGATTTTAAATAAAGGAAAATAAACGTGTTATGGATGTGACCAATAAGTTTGCAAGTTTACGGTCTACAACGTACTTTGTAGAAATTCTGTGAATAAACTGCACAACCCAAAAGAAATAATGCTAATCAAAAGAATAAAAGTCGGCTCACTATAGAACAAAAACGATTGATTTTATTTGACATTTTTTGCATTTTATGAGGAAAAAGCTTCGATATAGATGTGACAGATGTTAATTTGTCATTTGTGTGACTTTTTTGAGTATTTTTAAAGTACTGTAAATACTTGCTTACACAAACTTAGAACCAGTTTCGCTATTTTGGTGAACTTTTTCGTGGCAAGGTTGACATTTGCATGGAATTGCTACTATGCTGCTATATATTATAGAAGTATGCAATTTCGGGCTCAGCCTGTAAATGCAAAGCACACCTGATCGATAAACTGAACACGCAACGCTATTTTTAAAGGACCATGAAATCCGCCTCTTTCAGTTCAAGTCTACCTCCGAAATTTTTCAAAAAATGATCCAAGATGGGCGTGGAGCACTGCAAGCAGAGGGAGGAGTGGGCATGGCCAACAGAGCAAGGAAAAAAAAGGAGAGCGAACAACTGTTGTCAGTTGGCTCACAAAATGAGACCCAAACCGTAAGGAGACCCATGATTTAAAGTTTACGAAGTTAAAATGAAAAGAAATAAACCGGAATTTAATGCCCTGCTACATTTGTTGTGCCTGCTCCTGAATCCCTGGGTTTGAATGTAGACACAGTGGATGGAGGTGCAGCAGGTCTCTTGCCCTGTCTATTCCAACTATTAAACCTGCTGGTAATCCAGAGGATTTTAAACCTGTGCGAACACAGCAGCACGTATATAGGCGATGTGTCTCAATGGTAACCTGTTGGTAATGAACTCAACTGATAAAAGACAAAGTCCACCATTCTCCAATTTTCGTACAGCTCTCCCGACAAACATGCTTGCTGCAAACTAACAGCTTTGCTGTATCAGCCCTGACAGCATCACAAGGAAAAACATGCAACAAACCCGGTGGATCATGAAAACAAACACATACAACCCATGTCTTACCAAGTCATTGGGTCTCACAGCTTGGCAGGTCTGCTAGCCTTTGGAAAGCACGTGCGCTCATGAATAATTAAAGGTGCAGTATGTAAGTTTGACACCCAGTGGTTGAACTGGGTATTGCACTCCTAGATCAAAATAAAAACACGCGTGGGATGCCAGAGATTGAGTACAGGAGCGAGTGATTTAAACACAGGAGCGAGGGATTTAAACCGTGTTCTAAATAAAATCAACGACACGCGGTAGAAGGAATTATGTTCCATATTAAAAGGAGTTTTAGTTCTAACCAACACCTCGAATTGAGATATTAGAAACGGTTTCTATTTCTCACAGCTCAACATGTGAAACCTATGACAGTGCACCTCAGGTAAGCCTCGTGTGTTTTATTCAGTGCTAAGTGCTAACAATGCGAGTTTGAATGGATTCTAAACCTTACCGTTTCGTGAGTGAGTGCTTATTCTGTGCTTCTGAAAGGCTGTATTTACATTTCTGTCATGTTTCGTCTGGTGCAAAGAGTCAAACTGCTGTTTGCGTGTTGTTAGGACACGAGATTACAATGTAACCTGCTCACCTAATGTTTACGTTCGTAATATTTATATCATTTGCTAATTAATAACCTTATGTGGAACTGAATCTGTCTCATTTCGACGTCTGATACTGTCCATTTCGGTCACGGGCGCATGCTTTCAGAGCCTTTCTGAATGAATGAATGAAATACTCTGTTTTCCAACAAGGCAACCCGGAGTGCTGAATTATAATTGGCTAAACTGGCATTCTGCAGGTTAACTTTACCTAAACAAAGAAAGCGTTCCGGCACGGAAAAACCATTTTCAAAGCAGAATATCTGACTTCAGCATTGTTTTTCAGTTAAACAAGTATGCTCACTTGGGATGTTTCTTAAATATCTGCACACATATTATGGTATTTTTATGCTTTAGAAGAATCAAAAACTTACATACAGCACCTTTAAGAAGCAGGCTCTTCTTATAGGATAAGAAATCTCTGCTCTGAATAATAATGAGAAACCGACGCATCACTCCACTAGCAGATTCGCGCTACGTCACCAAATTTGATCCCACCACAAAAATGATTTTAAACCCGGAAGATGAAATCAGCTGACAAAAGCTCAAAATTATCCAGTTTTCCCCACAATTAAAGCTGACAGGTGCTAATGTTGTCTTGAATGATCAAAAAAAGTACTCCAGGGTGTCTTGAACCTTTAGGGGCTGTTTCATATGGATATATTAATCATTCTTACTTTTCAATGAACGTGAACTGTCATAGTTTATTAAAGATGCAAACCCCTTACTGCATGACCGCTGACACCTTCAGCAAACCTCCTAATACCTGCAGCAGATCTGCTCAGCAAAACACAACTGTGTCACTGCATCCCAAACAACTTAAAATAATACAAAACAATATAACTAAAGTCATCTCCATTGTACTGAGTGAGAGCGCTTCTCTTCCTAACTGAACAGTGTTTTTCAAAAATTGTCCTAGAACAAGAAAGGGTGTTGTTCAATAGTTTTAGAACAACTTTGATAGGTGATGATCCACTTCACATATTGACTACTGTATGTCACAGATGTAAGAAGAAGCTGTCCCATGTAGCATTAGGAAATCTGCATCAAAACAGCATTCAGATTTTTCCTATTAAAACTCTAAAAATTTTATCTGTCTTGTCTTTTGTGTGTACCTTTTTTTTCTTCCATTTATTGAGTAGCTGTTTATTTGTGTTTTCAGGTGTCTGTAGTGTTGCACCGAAGTCTATCTCAGTGAAGGTTGGAGAATCTGTCACTCTGCACACTAATGTGACCAAAGGACAATATGACACAATCCTGTGGTCTTTGAATAACATCCTCATCACTCAGATCAATGGAAATGCCAGCCAGAGCTGTTTATATGATGGTGAAGGGGGGCGATTCAGAGACAGACTGGAGGTGGACTATGAGTCTGGATCTCTGACCATTATAAACTTCACAGCTCAACACACTGGACGATATGAAGCAGATATCATCAGGAGTGAGAGTGCAGGAAACAGACAAAGCCTGAACCGAAAGCCCAAGTGTGACAGAACTAAAGTCAATCCAAAAAATACCAACTTGGGCATCACCATAAAAACATACTTTGTTTCTGTCATCGGTGAGTTATTCAGTATCATTCATTTACTCTTTCACACTTTTTCCCAACACATTTTCTTCTTTTTTACTGTGTGCTGTTTGATCAGTGACATTCAGATGCTTGTTCAGTCTGGTTTTCTGTGTATTAATGTTCATAACGCCACACGTCAATAACACATTATCTGCACAGAGTTTTGTCACATTTGTATTTACACATTAAACAAGGGAATGTATAAACTCACAGTCATGCTTTGGCATGATGCTAGTGTTGTGGTTCAGTGCAGCATAAAAAAAATAGTAATTCTGATGGCATGTAACTTATCTGACACTCCACAGTCATTTGCAGGAGAAATATTAAACAAGACATTCTACAAAAAATGTTAGGAAATATACCACACTACCATATATAAATGTAACAAATATTTTGAGGATTTGTTCATAAATGTAATACTAATTATAAGACATGCTACAAATAACCACAAATGCTGCAGTGTCTGGTGTTTTCAGTATTGAATCATGTTTGTTTTATCATGTCAGATGCTGAAAAAACGATTAAATCTACCAAGAAGAAACCGAAAGATTCTGATAAGAGTAAGAATATACTTTCTGCTTTTTAATTACTGTTTTTAATTTGACTTCATCAAATGATGTTACTAAGTAAATGTGCATTGTTCTTGGAGGTAATATTCATTAGTTCAAACAATATTCATAACTGCAGCTACTTGGGGTGAAATTTAAGTCCAAATATTTCTAGATTTTTATAATACAGTGTTAATATGTTTAATATAGCATATACACTCACTGGCTACTTTTTTAGGTACATCTGTCCTCTGCTCATAAACGCAAATTTCTAATCAGCCAATCACATGGCAGCAACTCAATGCATTAAGGCTTGTAGACATGGTCAAGACAGGGTCAGAATTTGGTGTCAACTACATGAAAGCAGGGATCCATCCTGCCTTGTATCAATGGTTCAGGCTGGTGGTGGTGGTGGTGTAATAGTGTGGGGGATATTTTCTTGTCAACTTGAGGCCCATTATTACCAATTGAATATCGTGTCAAGGCAGTTCTAAAGGCAAAAGAGGGTCCAACTTGGTACTAATAAGGTGTACCTAATAAAGTGGCCGGTGATTCACTTGACTATATATTTATTAGTTCTCATGCTCCATGAAAGTACTTGAATTTCAGACACATGGATTCAAAGCCTGGAAATTAATTGAAAACAAACATGGGTGCTTGAAAGTACATAAATTAAATTTGAAGTAAAATTTGTTTATAGTCTTAAAAAATGTACTGTGTTGCTGTCAAAAACAAAATTAAAAAGCACAAATGATTGTGTGTGTGTGTGTGTGTGTGTGTGTGTGTGTGTGTGTGTGTGTGTGTGTGTGTGTGTGTGTGTGTGTGTGTGTGTGCAGGGAGTTTAGACAGTAGCACAAGATTATTTCAAAAAAAAATTACAGCCTAGAGTTCTGAGTGCATGTGAGTTCTGCTCCTCTTCCACTTCACGTGCGGCATGTTACGGCTCCATCGCTGCCACTGGAGCTGAAATTGAAATTAACTAGATGCTAGTATGACTTAGATATTTTACAGAATTACAAACAATTTGCATTATATGACTTTTACTATTTTCATTGTGCATTTGTTTGTTAATGTGACAGTTCTTAGGATTATGGCAGTGTAGTTTTAGACTTCATCTATTAAAAAGAAGCGAGAAAGAAGAAATGGTAAAACTCACGTTGAATTGTAAGATGGTCATTTCCTATGTTCATGTGATTTTAATATGTATTGTCTTTTTTGATGTATCTGAATTATTTCTGCAATATTATTGGATGACCGCTTCTATGATATTTTGTTGATATGGCCTTAAATAACATTTTATTTTAAAAATTTGCTCTCAGTTAATGCGTCTGACAAGTGAATTTAATTTTTAATAGTGCATGAGTGCATGAGCCACTGTAAGCGCTCTGTGGAGAATCATAGATTTCTTCTTGAACTTGAACAAAAGTTTAATTATACCAGGGTTCAACACTAAGGATTTATTTATTTTTTTTTTTACTGGCCCAATTGGATGAATCGATAAAAATCGACATCCAGTCAGATAAGAGGAACCGAAAAGCAGTATGGTGTTTACGACATCACAGAAAAGGTATTTGCACACAATTGACAAACAGTCGCAGGCAAATTAAACTTTAGTGACAAGGCAGCACTTTCCTCAGTTGAGTCCTGCATGCTTGCCATACTTGTTGGAAAGCAGAGCCATGCGAAGTATGTGTGTGTGGGTGTGTATGTGTGTTTTCTCTTCAAATTCTAAACTCTGCATCTGCAATAATACCAAGCTTTCTGAGTTCTGCTCCTCTTCCACTTCACATGTGGGGCACGTTACGGCTCCGATGCTGCCACTGGAGCTGATCTTAAAATTAACAAGATGCTAGTATGACTTGGATATTTTACAGAATTGCAAACAATTTGCATTATATGACTTTTACTATTCTTTCATTGTGCATTTGTGTAAACGCTGTATCTGCAATAATAACAAGCTTTGTGTTTTGCTTGTGATGTGAAAAACAAACAAAATGTCTCTGGTTTTAAGTTCGTTTTGCTGTGGAAAGAAAATACTACAGTAAATGCCATTTGACCATCTTATTGTGCCATCTACATATTTTTGGATGTAACATTGTTGTTGAAAGAAACCAAACCATGTGGCATTTAATTTAACTCTGTTTTTTATTGAAATATATTGGTCAGAGAGCCACAGCATCAGATACATAGAATCAATGGACATTAACTGCTCCCATGTGGCGGCAGAACACAATTTGCTCACATTTTCTTTCTCTCTGAATAAAGTAATACAATTACATATTCTTGCATTAAGGAAAATTAAAAAGAAAAACACAAAACAAATAAAATAATAATAATAACATAGAAAAAAAATAACATTATAGATAAAAGTAACACATATTAGGCCAAACAACAATACAGAAAACATATATATACAATATGCAAAGGGTACAGCAGTAGAAAATAAATTAATGAAAAAAAGAGAAAAAACAAATATACTCTCCATTCATAACTAAGCCAGGGGCAGGGAAAATAGGTCAGCTATTGTATATATTTGCATACATAATCGCATACATATACACATATTTAATCATTTTTATTTTTAAAGTGTAAGAGGAAGGGTTGCCAAATAGTGTCAAATTTTTCAGTATTACCGCAAACTGTATATCGAATCTTTTCTATTTGCATAGACTGCATCAGATCATGCATCCAATGTACGTGACTGGGTGGGGAAGGATTTTTCCAGTTCAGTGTTATAAGCCTTTTAGCAATTATTAAGCAGAAGGCGAGTGCATTTGATTGTGTAGATGACAAGGAAACATTTGTAGGGTTAAGTCCAAATAATGCTACTAGGGGGCAAGGCTCAATATTTAAAAGAAAGCATTCAGAAATTGATTTAAAAATTGATGCCCAAAAAGTGCTTAGCGCTGGACAAAGCCAGAAAGTATGAAAAAGAGTGGCTGGAGCTTGTTGACACCGATCACAAATTGGATCAAAACCAGGGTTAATTTTAGATATTTTTGTCTTAGTCCAATATACTCTATGCAATAACTTGAATTGTATAAGGGAATGGCGAGCACAGATAGAAGAGGTTTGTACACGAGACAAAGCCTTGGACCATTCCTCGTCTGTGAAAACATGATTGAGATCTGATTCCCAGCTCTGCTTTATTTTAAAAAAGGATGAGGAACCTAACTGTCTAATAAATGAAAAAATGGTTTTATAAATTTTAGAGACTGCACCAGTACAAAGTTTTGTATCTAAAACCTGATCGATTTCTTGTTTGGGAGGTGCATGGGGAAAATGGGAAAATGTATTTCTTATAAATTCACGTGTCTGAAGATATCGAAAAAAATTAGTTTTGGGAAGGTTAAATTTTTCTGATAAATAAGAAAATGTAACATGTATTATCACAAAAAAGATCATTAATGCTTACAATGCCACTTCTAAACCATGATAAAAAAGATTGGTCTGAGATAGTGGGCTGGAAAGAAGGGTTTTTAGGAGACAGACTAGACATTGTTTGAAAGCCAAAATGATTCTGACAATTCTGAATTGTAGCCAGATTCTAAGACTATTAAGTACAATAGGGTTAGAGGAGTAGTTTTATGGAACAAAATTAATGCCTAAAGTATTGAATTAAAAAGCTTGTTGAATAGCACAAACTGAAAAAAATAATACACCGAATTAACAAGTTCTTGCATTTTAATGACTTGAATTCCAGGGTTTGTATTTTTAGGTCCTGAAATTTAACATAGCTGTTTATTTATGCTGTGAATATTTCAACAAAAAATATTTCAAATACGTTTTCATACTTGTAAATTCAATAATTCATATTCAATTTCCAGAATTCACTTACAATATATTCAATACCCTTTAAAAATACGATGTATAATATTCAAAAGGTCATTTTCAGTTCATTTTATTTCAGTTCAAATATTTGCTTCCATAAATTCAGTGGTTCAAATTCGACTGTCAAAATTCGACATTACATCCGGGAACTGCAGGAAAAGCAATAGATTGCAGATTAAAGATCACCAGCTGCTTTATTTTCACCAGCAGGGGGAGATGGTATAATTTAAGATTTTTAACCCAGTAAATAGGCGAGAATAAAGCTAATAAACACAATCTCTATCTTTATTAACTCTTTCTTCCATAGACTTAAAGTATTATTATTATTGACTGCTGAAGAATATAAACGTAAGAGAAACAGGAGAGGAAATATTATAATAATAATACAAAATAGATAAACATAATTGCCAGGGCTAAGAACAATTAAGAACAAAGATATTAGTTTCAAAACCAGAGAGATTTTATGAGAATGTCACACAAAACAGTTGGAACTGTTAGACAGAGTGTTCAGGTATGATTTAAGGTTGGGTATGAATGGGACGTATAATTTAAAATAATTTAACATAACGTGTGAAATGAACGCATTAAAGGAGAGTCTTCAGTTATTCATACAGAACCGTCTAATATATGGCAACCATTAAGGGGTTATTAGAAGTGTTTGCCCTGTTTAAACACAGCTTCTTTTCAGGATTGGGATAGGCTATTTTCATTATTTAAATTACTATTAGTATTATTATTATTATTTTATGACATTTAAGTCTATTGTTCTTAATAAAATTATTCTTATTATTGTTGTTATTATTATTATTATTACTATTATTATTGGACATCTATTTAGGATATTGCGCTCAAAATCATTTGTGATTCTAAATTAATATATCACCGTTTGTTTATTTATTTTTAAATATTAGCAATGTTGATCTTTTTTGCAGTTATTAATCATCTAAACTTCATTAAACTGGTTTAAATTCAATATAGTTGTTGCTTCAGCTGATTTCATAAGATTAATGTCTAGGATGTGTGGTTTGACATGCGTGCTTGAGTGCAAGCAGCTGCAAAGCAGCTCAGTGTTCATCATGGGGTTATTACTGAGCTGTAATCGCCATCTACTGGAGAGAATGATTTTGCAAATGTAGGCTTTTCTATCAACTATTTTCTGCAAGTGTGTTTTATGATTTCACAAATTCAAACCATTATGCTTTTATTTTATATTTTGAGATTATCATATTTAAATAAACAATTGCTCAGGGTAGCTAATATTTATTTTTTCTTGTTTAAAAAAATCATTATGAAAATCTGCATTTTTGCTTTCTATGACAGTTAATGGTTTAGGATTCTGGATGCATTTTTGCTAAATGAGTGTTGGATACTCAAAATATGAGCTCACACTAGTTAAATCAATTAATATTATCAGAAATGACAGATATAAGACAGACAGCCATTAATATTCAGCATTCTTTATACAATTATACAAGCAATTTATTTTGCGCTGACAGCTCCACTCTCGGAAACGGTAGCCTAAACAGCGAGCTGTTATTCATATAGGCCCAAGCATGATTAATATAATAATGGAAACACTCGTATTCTCATGCTTGGCCAAATGTCATGACTCTCACTTTCACTTTTCACATTCATAATTATGCACAAGCCCAGATATTATCTGAAACTTCGGAAGAGTTCCCATCATATATTGGCAGCCATCCAGCATCTCTCAACCAGTATTTGCCATGGGGCGCTGACTCTGACCGGCCACCGGAGCTCGCGGCCACTCGTTCTCGTTTGCCGCGTGGAAGGCAAGCCGCACGGTATAAAACGCCAATCATTTCATTCATTCATCAGTTCATTCATTTTCATTCCGCTTAGTCTATATACCCCTTAATGGTTGCCATATATTAGACGGTTCTGTATGAATAACTGAAGACTCTCCTTTAATGCGTTCATTTCACACGTTATGTTAAATTATTTTAAATTATACGTCCCATTCATACCCAACCTTAAATCATACCTGAACACTCTGTCTAACAGTTCCAACTGTTTTGTGTGACATTCTCATAAAATCTCTCTGGTTTTGAAACTAATATCTTTGTTCTTAATTGTTCTTAGCCCTGGCAATTATGTTTATCTATTTTGTATTATTATTATAATATTTCCTCTCCTGTTTCTCTCACGTTTATATTCTTCAGCAGTCAATAATAATAATACTTTAAGTCTATGGAAGAAAGAGTTAATAAAGATAGAGATTGTGTTTATTAGCTTTATTCTCGCCTATTTACTGGGTTAAAAATCTTAAATTATACCATCTCCCCCTGCTGGTGAAAATAAAGCAGCTGGTGATCTTTAATCTGCAATCTATTGCTTTTTCCTGCAGTTCCCGGATGTAATGTCGAATTTTGACAGTCGAATTTGAACCACTGAATTTATGGAAGCAAATATTTGAACTGAAATAAAATGAACTGAAAATGACCTTTTGAATATTATACATCGTATTTTTAAAGGGTATTGAATATATTGTAAGTGAATTCTGGAAATTGAATATGAATTATTGAATTTACAAGTATGAAAACGTATTTGAAATATTTTTTGTTGAAATATTCACAGCATAAATAAACAGCTATGTTAAATTTCAGGACCTAAAAATACAAACCCTGGAATTCAAGTCATTAAAATGCAAGAACTTGTTAATTCGGTGTATTATTTTTTTCAGTTTGTGCTATTCAACAAGCTTTTTAATTCAATACTTTAGGCATTAATTTTGTTCCATATAGTTTGATGTCTTTAATGGTAATGAAGAGCATAGTAACGCATGCAAAGATACTTGGGTGCAAGAATCGCATTCCATTTCAACCCATGCTGGAACCCAGTGGCAGAGTCCATAATGTGACTGGCTCCAATATAGAATACTGTGGATGTTAGTTGCCCAATAGTACACTAAGAAATAAGGAAGAGTAAAACCACCTAACCTTTTGGGTTGTTGAAGAAATGATTTCTGTATTCTTATTGGGCCACCGTTCCAAATAAAATCAGAAATTACTTGATCTAAGGACTTAAAAAATGACTTTCGTATGAAAATTGGAATATTTTGAAAGAGGAAAAGAAATTTAGGAAGAATATTCATTTTTATTGTATTTATTCTGCCTACAAGAGAAAGTGGGAGAGTTTTCCATTTTGCGAGATCTTGTTTTGTTTTCTCTAATATTACAACAAAATTGTGTTTAAAAAGATCAGTATATTTTCGTGTTATTGTTACTCCCAAATATCGAAAATTGTCTGAGGCTAATTTAAATGGCAATATTGACACTGGAAAGGATCTTGCAGCAGGATTGATAAGAAAAAACTCACTCTTATGCAGATTTAATTTATAACCAGAGACATCGCTGAACTGTCTCAAAAGTTCCAAAACATATGGGAGACGGGTTTCTGGGTCTGAAATATACAATACCACATCATCAGCGTAAAGAGAAATTTTCTGTTCTTTTCCAGCTCTGAAAATACCAGCAATCTCAGGATTATTGCGAAGGCAGATTGCAAGAGGCTCTATAGCTAAAGCAAATAAGATAGGGGAAAGTGGGCAACCTTGTCTGGTGCCACGGTAAAGAGGAAAATAATCAGAACTATTGTTGTTTGTTTTCACAGACGCCAAGGGAGAGGAATATAAAAGTCTTACCCAGGAAATAAATTTGTCGCCAAACCCAAATTTTTTTAATGTGTAGAATAGATAGTCCCACTCGACGCGGTCGAAAGCTTTCTCCGCGTCGAGTGAGACTAAAGCCTCAGGCACAGAAGAATCAGATGAGGTGTAAATTATGTTCATCAACCTCCTCATGTTAAAAAAGGCCTGCCTGTTTTTAATGAAGCCGGTTTGGTCAGGGTGTATGATGTCTTGGATAACAGTTTCTAATCTAAGAGCGAGAATCTTAGCCAAGATTTTTACATCTACATTAAGAAGATAGGACGGTAGGACCCACACTCCAATGGATTTTTATCAGGTTTTAAAAGAAGAGAGATTGATGCCTGGCGCAAAGAAGAAGGGAGATTACCATTATTTAAAGAGTCTTCAAAAACAGAGAGAAGTAAAGGTGAAATCTGAGAGGAAAACTTTTTTAAAAACTCTGTGGGAAATCCGTCAGGCCCCGGAGATTTTCCGCTTTGCATTTGTGCAATAGATTTTGAAATTTCATCTAAGCTAATAGGTTCATCCATTTTAGCTTTTAATTCACTACTTATTTGAGGAATATTAAGATTGTCAAAAAATCTACTAATAATGTTAGGATCTTTAAAGGAGTCTGACTGGTACAATGAGGAGTAAAAAGATTTAAATGTATTATTAATTTCTTGAGGGTTTGAAACAATAATGCCTTCTTGGGTTTGAATTTGGGTGATAAAGTTTTTTGCTGTTTTAAGCCTAAGTTGCAGTGCAAGTGCTTTACCTGGTTTATCACCAAACTCATAAAAAAGGTGTCGTGATTTGAGCAAAAGCTGCTCAGCTTGGGCAGTAGAAAGTTGGTTATATTCAGATTGTAAAAAAATTATTTCATTAAATAGTGATGTGGTTGGGTGTTGTGCATAAATTTGGTCTAATTTACCAATTTGATCAGAAAGTTTAAAAAGCTTCTTATTACACTCCTTTTTAATGTAAGCAGAGTGAGATATTATTTCTCCACGTAAATATGCTTTAAGTGTTTCCCAAAGTAAAGATGAAGAAATCCCATCCGTTAAATTGATTTCAAGAAATGTAGAGATCTTTTCGGAAATAAACTCAACAAAATGTCTCTTAGATAAAGTAAAGCATTCATTCTCCAAATGCGAGATGTATAACTTCCAGGGAGGGCCAGTTCAAGAATTACCGGAGCATGATCTGAAACAGTTATACTGTCATATAGGGAGGAATTCACTAGAGGAATAAGTTTACTGTCAATAAAAAAATAATCAATACGTGTATAAGTATGGTGAACAGGAGAAAAAAAGGAAAAAGCTTTAGAAGTAGGATTCAGGAAACGCCAAATATCAGTTAATCCACACAATTCTAAGAAAGTATTAATTGTTTTAGAAGACTGAGATTGAAGAGCTGATTTGGGGGATGATCTATCAAGAACTGTGTTTAGAATGCAATTGAAGTCACCACCCATAATCAGTTGATAAAGATTCAGGTCTGGGAGTTTAGAGAAGAGTGTAATAAAGAAATCTGGGTTATCCCAATTAGGTGCGTAAACGCTTACTAAAGTAACTTGACTATTATAGAGGGTGCCTGACACAATCACGTATCTGCCATTGGGATCTGAAATAATATTGGAATGTTTAAACTGTGTATTCTTATTAATTAAAATGGCAGTACCTCTTGCTTTATTATTAAAACCTGAATGGAAAACCTGTCCCACCCATGACCTCTGCAGGCTTTTTTGGCACAAAATTTTAAGGTGGGTTTCCTGTAAAAAGCATATATTGGGCTTTAATTTGTTTAGCTTAGAAAAAACCCTTACACTCTTCACTTTATTATTTAAGCCTTTAACGTTCCAACTAATTATATTAACCCTGCCCCTTCTATCTTTGTAGGCATCATTTGAAATTAATGATAAACAATAGCTTGATATTTCTCAAGTTGTCAGGAGTGTTTGAATGGAGAGCATGAACAAAATGAGCAAACATAACGAAATCTAGAAGATCCAAAAACAAACAAAAAACATAAAAAGAACCCGTGTCCCCCCCATGTGACCAGAACGGTCACGGAATGTAGCATCCGTAACGAACCTAACTGAAAAGAACATTACAGTCAGGTAAAAAAGAAGCAAGTAAACCGTTTCAACTTTCAACTTTGGCTGTCTTTTCGGCAGCGCTCCGTGAACGGATATATTTATATGGAAATTATTCTATAAACAGTAAACAACGCATACTTGTATTTGACTTGCGTCACATACGACTATAAAAAAGAAGTCTTTGTAAAGCACTGAAACTGGGTTAATGGTATTGCGTATTGTACTTAGAGGCTTCACGTTTTGCAAACATGTCAGTTAAGTTCTTGATTTTACTTCAGTTTTTGATATGGATCATTTAACTGTTCGTCCATCAAACCTGATTCGCTGCATTGTTGATGTTAGCAGAGAAGAATTCCATCGCAGCCTGTGGGGTTATTAATAACATTAATAATAACATTATTATTATTATTATTATACGCGATGTGCGCAGTCAATTTGTAGAGGTCTCTCAAAGGCACTGTCTCCGAAAAGTTCAATAAAGAGTGATATCATGAACGTAACCGGACTTTGACCCTCTAATCACTCTGGTATTCCAATGATCCTCAGGTTTTGCCTCCGCGAGTGGTTCTCTAAATCATCCACTTTGAGTTTAAGGGAGCCGTTTTCTTTTTTCAGTGCGTTGCACAGGGCCTCAATTGCCGTCAAGCGGCCGTCCGAGTCATTAAGTGCGGTTTCAATATCCACAATCTTCTAAGCTTGTAGTGAAAAGGTTGATTGCAGCGTGGACACGGCAGATCGAAGCTCGGATAAGAATTCAGTTCGTAATGTTGACACTTCCGTGCGAATGGTGGTTGTAATTATCTCCTTCAGAGAGGCAGGTGTTAGCTCATCTTCCCTCGGTGAAGCGTTAGCATTAGCTGCCTGCTCGCCTCCTCTTTCAGCCAACATTTCGGCGATATTTCGTCCTGATTTACCCGGTTTTGGCATTTTTATGTTTAGATGTGATGCAGCGTTGCTTACTTTATAGATTGAAGACCGAGATAACTGAGATTAATAGAAAAAATACACGAATGTTCACGGAGTGACTTCCACCTGCGTCTAGTCTCCACGAGGCATACCGGAAGTCTTCAACCATGTGGCATTTAAATGTCTTAAGTCATTCCGTCAGCCTTCAGCTTGTAAATAACGTCATCACCTCAGAAAAACCTTTTAATGTCCGTAAGTCAACTAGAAACTGTCCCTAGCAAGCATTTTGCTATATGCAATAATTATATATTAATGTTTTTGTCCGCTACTTCAGTAACGCATGAATAGATCAGTAACGAAAAAACTATTTTAATCTGTTAGCAAGAATAAAATGTATTTTCATTAGCCCAGTATTACCCATTACTTTTTTATTTTTATGAATTCATAGTAAAGCATGTAAAACAGCTGGTTTCAAGTCCATATCCTAATGAACCACGTTATTTTTAAAATGCTATGTAACCTATAAATTGATAGTAATATGATTAAATTAAGATAATTAAAGAAAAAATAGAAAAGATAATTTAATAAAATTTGGTAAGAAACATTTACAGGTTACAATAAATGTTGATTTTCCCCATATAGAGATTTATTATTATTATTATTATTATTATTATTATTATTATTATTAATATTATATGATATTCATTTGGAATTATTGCGCTCATATCAACATCAAATCATTAGTACTTATAAATCAAAAAAGATATCATAGCTTAATTTTATCTGCCAAGCTCTAAGTCCCACCTCTCTTATACTGGCATCAAATAGCAGGTATTATTTTCACATCCTGCATCATATTGTTTAAGGGCCCTATCATGCACCCAGAGCAATAAGGTGCAAGACATATTTGCACCGGTTTGCCGTGACGTGTTGCTATTTTCAGACCAGGGCAACCCTAATTTTCCCATTTTCCGCCACGATGTTCAAATAGCAAATCCATTTGCGCCACATTGTGGACTCATGGGTGTTCTGGTCTAGATAAGAGGTGTGTTAAGGCGCATTGTTGGCGTGTTGCTGTTTTAATGAACTAAAATAGACTGTGTAATTGACCAGCTGAAAGCAGGTCTAAAGTCAATACACAAAAAAGCAAATACACAAATATAACTAATGAAAAAGAATTAAAGTGCCTCCATGCCTTCATCTCGGGGGGCCTTTTTCAGTTTATTCAAGACAGTTTGCTTTTGTATAATGTTATTATTAGTAGTAGTAGTATTTACTATTTGCATATTTATATTTGTTTTATTAAAAACAAGGTTGGATTTGTACACCTGTCAGGTTTTAGACCATATGGGGCATAGCATGTTTATTTGGATATAACTCAGTTTTTGACCACACTTCATTATTATTGCTCATTTATTCGTTTGCTGGAAATTAGAACTGAATTTAGAAATAGTTTTGAAACAAATCTTTGCGTTTAACAAACAAAATAATTATGTAGGCCAATGCATGTCTGTGCGTACAACACGTTTCCTTATCCACGAAAGAGAAAGTGAAAAAAGGCTGAATGGAGGAGGCTCGTTCTTTATCCTCATGCTGCAGATGATCTGTTTAACTGTTTTCTCACTAGTGAAGTGTTTCAGTTTTTCCACCTACAAAGTCCACCATGTAAATAGCAAATGTGCCATTTGCAGAAGCAACTGGCTCTTAAAGGGAATGGGAGATGAGACTCTAAGCACACCTATAACTCGTTAAAAGAATAAGCTCAACCCTGTTAGAGCGTCATGGCGCAAATCGTATTTTTCCATCCCTAAAATACCAAAAGTGGATTCCGACACATCCTTAATGCTTTTGAGCCCTGTGCTCCTAGGTTGTTCAAATAGGGCTCTAAATAGCAAAAACACTTCCACTCATGGGTGTGCTGGTCTGAAAAGGAAGTGTTATGTTAAGGCACAGGAGGTATTGTGTTAAGTTGGCATGTTGCTATTTTGAGGGAACTGAAATACGGCACAATTGACCAACTAAAGGTGCTTTCACACCTAGACTTTTGTTCCGGAACCTGGCGCGTTTGCCCAGTTAGCGCGGTTCGTTTGGCATATGTGAACAGGGCAATCGCGCTCGGAATCGCGCCAAAGCAATCGCTCCGAGACCGCCTGAATGAGGTGGTCTCGGCTCGATTGAAACGAACCCTGGAGCGGATCGATTGTAGTGAGAAAGCGATACGATCCGAGCCCGCCTATATCACAGTGTTTTATGGATATGTAATAGGCATACGGCTATATGAAGAGAGAATTATGAGTAGATTATGAGTCATTCCAGACATCCCAAGTCTCCCGGAAGTTCCGGGAGTCTCCCGCAAATGCACGGAGACTCCCGGATGCCCGCAAACGAGTGATAATCTCCCGGAAATCGCACTTCAGACATGTCGCGCGCACGCTGTCAAACACCACCAAACCACCCTCCCCGACAGCTGAGCGGGACTGTGCAAAAAAAACCGTGAAACTCTGACCAATGTGAGGAGAGTTTACTCACACGTGACTTGTTTTAGCTCTTTTGGTCCGTTTAGAGACTTTGCCGTGTGAAAGCGAACCGCGCCAACAACAAAGAGCAACAATGTAACAATTTTAATCCCTGTTTCGAAACAACTGAATCGATTCACAGGTGTGAAAGCACCCTAAGAGTTGCCAGCAGCTAGCTTTCTGCAACTCTCACAGGGTTGCCTGCTAAAGCTAAGCAGGGCTGCGCTCGGTCAGTATCTGGATAGGAGACCACGCGGGAAGGCTAGGTTGCTGCTGGAAGTGGAGTTAGTGAGACCAACAGGGGGCGCTCAACCTGCGGTCTGTGAGTCCTAATGCCCCAGTATATCAATGGGGACTCTATACTGCTCAGTGAGTGCTGTCTTTCAGATGAGACGTTAAACCGAGGTTCTGACTTTCTGTGGTCGTTAAAAATCCAAGGGTGTTCTTTGGAAAAAGAGTACACTGCAAATTTTAGATAGTAGATTTAACTACCTTAGAGTTAAAAATAACACTCCCTCAGAGTTTATATGGGAACCACTGTAAAAGTGTTAAAATAACACTTTTGAAAGAGTTAACATTATCAACACTCAGAGAGTGTTAATTGGCAAACTCTTATAGAGTAAATTATCTGTTAAATTTACGGAAAAATACCAGCAGCTGTGGTTGCCAGAAGTTTTATAGAAGTGTTTAAATTAACCGTATTTCTTGAACTGATATAATGTTCTGTTCACAACATCTTAACTTAGTGCACAAAAACTTAAAGTCATTCAATGCACTAATGTGTTCATTTGTGTTTACAATTAGCAAACAGATTTTTACTGCATTCGTAACTACACAGTTACATTTAAAAAAAAAAAAAAAAAAAGAAGATGCAGCACAACATCAAATAGTTCATCTTGGACTTGCACCCAGATGCTACTATCCTCCACAACGGTGACACAAAAAAGTCAGTATTTCACAGTTTTTTTTTTTTACTGATTTTACGGAAAAAATACCGGCAGCTGTGGTTGCCAGTAATCTACTGTTTTTAACATTTCACATTTGTAAATTCAGTTTATGGAATATTTTTGTTAAAAATACATTCCACAGTCTGTATTTTTTATCGAACACATTTAACCCCTTAAATCCCAGAGCAAAATCCTCACTAGTGTCCTCACTACAGAGGGTTGAACACTCAGACAGTAATGAAGTTAATTGAGAATTATTGATGAACAACTGTTAACAAGCAGAATCACTGAAGAAAATAAAACACAAAAAACATAGCCACAACCAAAGAAGAAATCAACTGAGAATAAAACTCTAAATAAAATGATAATTAATAAAAATAAAACAAATTACACAATACAAATGTAATTTCTCAAGATCTCAGCAGAGATCATTAAACAACTCCACAAACATCAGGAGCTTCACATATTATTGACCTATTTATGTCACATGAACAAAAGCTCTTAATGAAATTTCTGTTGTTCATTTGAAGTCACCATGATGGAGGACAGAGTCTGCTTTAGTTGGGCTCTTCAACTTCTTAATTTAAAACTAGTTCTTATTTTGGTTGCTAAAATTAATTGTGTTAATCACACAATTTATTTATGTAGCATAAAAAGCCAAAAGAAAATTTAAGAATCAGTCTGATGAGATTATCTGTGACATCAAAGCCATCCTCACCTGCTTATTGACTCATTCAATATCATGTTAGTTATGTGTGAGAAAATAATGATATACATAAATGAAACCACTGGAGCTTCAACAATCAATGACTGTTTAACAGGTCTAAATACACCATTTATAATGAGAATGTTTGATCTATGGCAGAACTTAAAAACACACAGACATCAACAATTAGTCTTTGAATCTTAATAATGGTGACAAACAAAAAATCAAATAAAAAACAACCCAGAACAATACAAAACACTCTGCTGAAATATTACACCCCAAAAACAACATAAAATAAAAGGCAAACAAAGAAGTTTTAAGAACATAAAGCTGCATAATTTATTCATGCTGCAATGCATACTGGGAGTTTTGTACCATGCTGGCAGCCAGCATGCATTGCGGCATGAACGGATCATGCAGCTTTTCTTTTTTTTTTTTTTAGCAACCATGGTTGAGTTTCATATCCTGATTCTTGATGTCTGTGTGTCTTAATGTGCTGCTGGAGCTCTAAGGTTCAGTACATGACACTCTAATCATTAACTTTTATTATTTCTTTTCTAATTGTTTGTTGACCCTTCAGCAGTATTGTCCCTAACAGCTTTAATAAAAATATATTTGCAATTCTTTTTTTTTATAAATTACCTTATAAAACACCTGAAATTATATCTATAACTAATACTAATGAGCACATACAGTATGTTTTCTCATTGCCTTTCTTGCTATAACTGATGAATTCTAGATACACACAGTTATAACAGCCAAAAAAAAAAAACATTAAGTTAAATGTGTTCAAGAGCTCAACTAAAGCAGCCTCTGATCTCCATGATGGTGAGGTCAAATTAAACATTTTCAATAAAAAATATTCTTACAGAAATGAAGTCAAACTGTAATCAGTGAAGCTGCTAATGCTGTTGTTTATTTGAGTTGTTTAATCCTTTGTTTTACTTCAGTTGGTTTGGTGTGAGGCAGCGTTTGTAGTTTTATTTATTCCTTTAATTTCTTATTCCTTCAGTGAATGTGCTTGTTAACAGCAGGTGTTCAACAGCAGGTGTCTGAACTCACTCATTTGTGGTCATTCACTTTGTCTAGTGGACCAAACTAATTGACTAATTTAGGGACTAGTGAATGAGCGTGTATTGTGAGATTTCAGACACTCTGATTAGTTACTCGAAAACAAGGGTTATCTACAAAGATAGATACATGCTACTCTGTATGACAAGGAGGCTAATCAGCTTCTAACGCTGAGAGGGTTATTTCATCTTTATTTAACTCTAGAATTTCAACACTTTACTCTGAATTACCCCAACACTCGAAATTTAACACTAATGAATTTGCTGAGTAGGGGTTTAACCCTCCTGGGCCTCTGTCCGGTAGGCCATCTTCATATCATAATAGAGTGGAGGAACTATGACGTCACCTTGTAGGCGAATCGGCTGCTAGCATAAAACTGGTTCCCTCGATAAAATCTCTATAGGATTTTCCCATAGACTTTTCGAAGATTGCAAATAATAAGCTCTGTGTTAAAACACTGTTCATTAAACTTACACGTTTTGTCCAGCCGGATAATCCTCACACGAAAATACGACTTTTAGCACTTTTGGATCTTGAATGCAAACGCAAGAACTGAAAAGATAACATTAGGCTATAAACGGACTACAGCCTTTGGGGCGCTCGCCTGTGACGTCAGCACCACCCTGCTACAGACAACTCTTCAAGCTTAGAAATGTGATCCATGACAAAGATTTACTCTCGGTTTATTACATTATAAGTCACGCTATATATTATAAACAAATAAATACGCAAAACCACTTAGACCTAAGTACCTTTTGGATAGTTTTTACGGGGGGAAATACATTTTGTTTTGCTTTACGGTTGTTGTAAAAGTTTTAAAACTGTATGTATAAATGAGCCTGCAAAGTATTATCATAAGACATGTTTAAATAAGTGTATCACTCTCGTGCATACAGCCCACTTACCTTAGTAACAGACGGCAGAAATGAGGAGATGAGGTGTGAGGGACAAGTCTAATGTTATATGCTTGCAAGTTCCATCATGGACACAGAACAACATTCAGTATTCTTTTTTTTGTCACCGAGTACAGCGAAAAGCAGCCCATACAGTCACATATGCTATACATTTTAAGAAGGAGTTTAAATATTGCAGATATGACATAGGAATGAGTTAAATGTGCTCAGATGAAGAAAAAAAACGATGAAAAATCAGTTGATCACGTTAAAATGACAATTAACATGTGTGTATTTTTACACATTTATTCACACGTTTGCATTACTGAGAGCAGGAGAGAGACAGGCTGCACTGGTAAGCAGCATCTTCATAATATCGTTTAATTAAAATAAATAATCAACAAATGAATCTGTCTTGGCAGTCTTTACAAGTGAAGGCATTATCTACACACAATATGAATTCCCAATTAGAAAAATACTACAAACTATAAAATACTACTCATGAAAATACTTTAATTACAAACAAATCCAGATGCCCAACTCAAGCAAACTGCGTTCCAGACCAGTTCAGCTCGATGACGTATAATGTCTCCGACACCGCCTGTAGTCCCGTTTAGCACATTGATAGCAACCGTCTTTTTAAAGAAGCATAACCGATTTAAAAAATCAAGAGTGTGCTGTAACTGATGTGTTTTATGTCGTAGAATAAAACGTGAAAGTATTTTGAGTTTGTATTAGCCACGGACCTTATTTAAGCGATTTTACTGAAATCCCATTCAAAAAACCCATTGACTTTGGGACGAGGGAACCGGAAGTGCTAAAATGCTAACTCGCTTCCGGGTTTTTGCATACAAATTGACGTCATAGTTCCCCCAATCTATTGGCTTCATCACCTTCATCTCCTCTTCACTAATAAGCTGGTGTGTAGTATGAGGTCTGGCGCAATATGGCTGCCATCGCGTCATCCAGGTGGATGCTGCACACTGGTGGTGGATGAAGAGATCTTTCACCTCCACCCAAAAAAAATGTAAAAGCTTTGTCTAGAAAAATTCTAGATAGATAGATAGATAGATAGATAGATGTGTATGTATGTGTGTGTATGTATATATGGAAGGAATTATTATTATTATTATTATTATTATTAAAGTAGATGGGAGAAGTTTTTCAGGGGGTTTTAGTGGAATCTGGAATTGCGCGTTTTATATTTTTATATATATATATATATATATATATATATATATATATATATATATATATATATATATATATATATATATATATATATATATATTCATTCATTCATTTTCTTGTCGGCTTTGTCCCTTGCGGGGTCGCCACAGCGGAATGAACCGCCAACTTATCCAGCACGATTTTACGCAGCGGATGCCCTTCCAGCCGCAACCCATCTCTGGGAACTTCCACACACACATTCACACTCATACACTATGGACAATTTAGCTTACCCAATTCACCTGTACTGCATGTCTTTGGACTGTGGGGGAAACCGGAGCACCCGGAGGAAACCCACGCAAACCCAGGGAGAACATGCAATATATATATATATATATAATATTATTATTATTATTATTATTTTTAATTTTTTTTTTTTTTTTTAGTAGTAGTAGTTAGGCTATATCACCATAAGGCATAGATTGGTCATATTAGACCAGGATATTGGTCCTAGTGGTGGCTTAGTTTTTTTTTACCACGCTTTATAGTTTTGTTCATTTATTCGTTTGCTGGATATTATAACTGAATTTATAAATTGATTTAGAAAAAAATTTTGCACCTAATGAAATGAAATATAAAATGGATGCCTTGATTTAGTGTGTTCAAAACAACCACTGTTATCCAAGTTTGAGTTGAGGATGAGAAAAAAAGCAACTCGCGTATTGCATGCCTATTTGTATGTCATGCGTCAAGTCTACATTTATAATATTTAGAAAATATGCTTTTGCTTTTTTTGTGGATTTTTATCAGTAAAACAAAATGCAGCTTAATGATTATGTGTCAAACTAAAATGTTTTGCATAGTAGTTGTTTGTGCCTGCCAGGTGCAGAAAGAGCCAGTCTGTACGCAAAGCTCATTTGTTTTTTTGTTTGTTTTTTGACTGCATGGCTCTCTTCAGCGTTTGTGCTGCTTGTTCTTCATTAAACTACTATAAACGTATCCCCAGCTCATGTACAAGGAGTGGCAGCACCGATTCTAATCAGTATGACCAATTTGTTGTGCACCAGTCTCTCTAACCTCTTCCTATGAGTCATTGTTATTCTCATGTGACGTGTGAAATCTTGTGTAGTAAGCCAAAGAAAAGGAGACTTTCACAAAGAGGAAAAGTTCTGAATAAACACAAGAAGTCCTGGAAAACAAACCTTTCAGAGCAGCCTACTATGTTATTAAAAGTGACCTACCACTATATGGATGAAAAGCTTTAGGTTACATTTATTCTCTTTTTACCCATTACATTAAAAAAAAAAAGTGTATAAATAGTTACTAACAGGTTAAGAGTTTCTACATGGAATGTAAGGGGTTTGCATGGAAAACTGAAAATCCGGAAGGTTTTTGATTGGCTAAGTAAAGAGCATGTTGATTTGGCCCTGTTACAGGAGACTCATTTAAATGACGAAGAACACTCCAGTCTTCGACACAAGTGGATAGGTCATATTTATTTTTCTTCATTCACAACGAGTAGTAGGAGGAGTAGCTATACATGTGAATAGAAATGTAAATTTTTAAGATTTTAAAGACTGTTAAAGATAAGAAAGGTTATTATATAATTGCAAAAGGATTGTTGTTCCGAGAAGAGATACATATATTGCATGTATGTCCACCAAACTTTACCCCTGAGCTTCTCACAAAGGCTTTTTCAGACTTAGATATTGCTTTAGGTAAAGTAATTACAGGGGGGGGATCTTAACTGTGTGTTGATCCCTTTACTGGACAGACTGCCCCTAAAGCCTGGTTTATACTTCTGCGTCAAGTGATCGGCGTAACCCACGGCGCAAGCCTCGCGCGTAGCCGTGCATTTATACTTCTGCGCGCTGTTTCGGTTTCTCTGCAATAACACTTCCGAAACGTTAGCTGGCAGTAGGTGTTTATGTTTCTCTGTGTTGAGTTTCTACGCTGGTGTTTAGTTTTTTCTGAACACTTCCTTAATGTACAAGTGGCTCATACTCGCTCATTTTGAGGGAGGGAACAGGCGGACGTGCAACAACTTTAATCATAAGGTAAACACAAAACAACAGTCTCCATCCGGAGCTCCTTCACGGGACTCCACACTTGTAAACACTCGCTGCATCGGGCGCCCAGCTCTCACCTCCGCCCACACTCGTCAGCGCTACCAAGCCGACCAATCACAGCGCTTGCGCTAAGCGTACGCGTTACATTTTTTGAGAGGTGCGCGTCAACAACGCCGACGGCCACGGCAAGGGGCTATGCGTCCACGCGTAGGCTGCGCCGTAGCATACACGTGCGCTTGACGCAGAAGTATAAATCGGCCTTAAGACTTACCCTCCCTCTAAGCAATCTAAAACTTTATCTTCCTTATGTAAAGAATTAGGTTACATTTGATGTTTGGCGAATTCTAAACCCACTACGAACTGGGTTCGTGTAAAATTACATTTTACTCTCATCCTCATAAGTCATATTCAAGAATCGATTATTTTTTTTTATTTCTAATGCTGCTTTGCAGTATGTATCCAGTTGTACTAAGTAACACATAGAAGTTATATCTAACACATATAATGTATAAGTTGTATCCGATCATGCCATGGTAACACTGGACATGTTAGTTGGAGGACTTTCTAAATCTACAAAACATTGTAGATTTAACACGCTATTGCTTAAAGATCAGTTTATTTCATATTTAATTCCGAATTGAGGATTTTCTGGTCAGTTAACACGGAGTCGATAAATTATTCATCCCTAGTATGGGAGACTTGTAGAGACTACATTAGAGGACTTGTCATATCTTATTCCCTTACAAAGTTACGGAAACAAAAAGAAAAGCAGGAACGTTTAGAACTTGAACTCAAAGTGGCTACAGAAGATCATATAAAAGATTCATCAGCCACTAATTTAGAAAAATTAAGTGTAATACGTGCCTCCTTGGACTCATTGTTAACACAGCAGGCCAGTTCTAAAATATTTTTCTCGAAGCAAAGATTGTATGAGCATGGTAATAAACCTAGTAAGTATTTATCTTACTTATTGAAGAATAAATTTAGTCCACAGTTCCTTACATCTATTAGGGACTCTACAGGAGAACAATTATTATGGAGTTATAAACTCCACATTTATCCAGTTTTACTCAGATTTATATAATTCTCAGTACTCCTCAATTACAATGCTATGAAAACGTTTTTTAACAATGTAACACTCCCTAGTATATCTGATGAGCAAAGAACGATGCTGAATGCCCCCATTTTAAAAGAGGAAGCTTTAGTGGCTTTATGTTGGTTACAGTCTGGCAAGTGTCCAGGCCCAGATGGCCTAGGGAGTGAAGTGTATAAAGAATTTGAGAACTTTTTAATAGATCCCCTTTTAGCCATATATGATTATTCTTTTAAGATAAACATGTTACCTCTGTCACATAGAGAGGCCAATATATCGCTTATCTTAAAAAAAGGAAAAGACCCAGAGGACTGACAGGCCGATCTCCTTGTTGAATGTAGATTTAAAGTTGCTTTCCAAGATACTCGCATTACGACTGGAAAAAATACTTCCATTTATAATTGATGAAGACCAAACAGGTTTCATTAAGAGTAGAAATTCTAGTAACAATATTGGACGGCTTCTCAATATTATTGAGCTGTCTCAGAAATACAATACTGACACCTTTATATTATCCTTAGATGCAGAGAAGGCTTTTGACAGGGTGAAGTGGCCTTATTTATTTTATAGTCTAGAAAGGTTTGGCCTTGGTGATAATTTTATTTGTTGGGTTAATTTTCTTTATTCTTCACCTCTTACAGCTGTTGTCACTAACAGTATCAGGTCGGATAATTTTCCTCTGTTTCGGGGTACTAGACAGGGGTGCCCTCTCTCCCCGTTGCTGTTTGCTTTAGCGATTGAGCCGTTGGCTCAGGCAATATGGGACGAGACGCCTGTTTCTTGGGTGTCAGTAGGTGCTAAAGAGCATAAAATCTGCCTTTACGCAGATGATATCCTGCTTTTTCTTTCTAATTTTGAATCTTTACTACCTAGTTTAGTATATATTATTTATTTGGTATCTTCTCTGGCTACAAGATAAATTTTTCCAAATCGGTTGCACTGCATTTAAAACACTCGGGCACAGGTATTTAATAGGTCTTCCCATTTAAGGTCTCAGATTCAGGCTTCACTTATTTAGGAATTATTATTACCCCCACAATCTGTCAATTATCTAAATTTAATTTTATTCCACTCCTAGAAAAAAATCGTAATAATTTGATTAGATAGTCAGATCTCCCTCTTTCTTGGCTGGGATAGATTGTTGTAGTAAAGATGAATATAATGCCTCGACTTCTTTATCCGCTACAGATGATACCAATAACAATCCCAAATAAAAGAATTAAAGAATCAAATGGATGGCTTAGTTTGTTTATATGGAATAAGCGTAAACCAAGGCTAAAAGTTTCCAAATTGTAGCTTTCTAATTCTCTGGAGGGCTTAGATTTGCCAAATGTTAGAAAATACCAATTGGCCTGCCAGATCAGGTTCCTAGGGGAATGGCTTAAAGAGGACCCCAAGTCAATTTGGCTTGATTTAGAAGCTTCACAGTCATCTTGTCCTCTACAAAATCTGTTATTTGTTAGGAGTTTTAAGAAAGTCAAGACATTATGTGATAACAGAGTTGTATGTAATACTTGGAAAGCCTGGTCTATTATACGCAAGAGCTGATTTGTCAGCTTCTTTAACCACCATTTACAATAACCCAGAGTTTTTTTGCCTAGCATCTAAGATTCTGGGTATAAAACTTGGATTACTTATGGGTTATGCAGACTTTGTGATCTGTTTGATATGAAGGCTTGTTAATGTTGAAGACTTGGTGAGAAAATATAAACTACCCAGTTTTAATTTCTTTAGATTTCTTCAAATTTGGGATTATATTTTTAAAAGTACTACTTTTATTAATAATTCTTCCATATCAGTCATAGAGAAGATATTGTTGAATCCCCCTTCCTGCAAGTAGATCACATAGTTTTATAATGCTCTTTGTACATATGTAGAGGTGAATACTCAGGATCTCAGGAATATAGGAGGGGGAGCTCCAGCTGACCATTAGAGATGAAGAATGGGATCTAATGTGGACTCAGGCTAAAAAGATCTTTGTAACAGGGCCAAATATACATATTCAACTTAGAATTAGGGCAACACAGTGGCGCAGTAGGTAGTGCTGTTGCCTCACAGCAAGAACGTCGCTGGGTCGCAGGTTCGAACCTCGGCTGGGCTGGGTCAGTTGGCGTTTCTGTGTGGAGTTTGCATGTTCTCCCTGCGTTTGCGTGGGTTTCCTCCGGGTGCTCCGGTTTCCCCCACAGTCCAAAGACATGCAGTACAGGTGAATTGGGTAAGCTAAATTGTCCGTAGTGTATGAGTGTGAATGTGTGTGTGGAAGTTCCCAGAGATGGGTTGCGGCTGGAAGGGCATCCGCTGCGTAAAATCGTGCTGGATAAGTTGGCGGTTCATTCCGCTGTGGCGACCCCGCAAGGGACAAAGCCGACAAGAAAATAAATGAATGAATGAACTTAGAATTATTCATGGATTACACATCACACCACTTCTCAGAAGCAAGTTTAACTCAAGCAGTTCACCACTTTGTGTTAAATGTAAGGTGGAAGTGGGAGACTACACCCATTTATTAGGGAATTGTCCTGTTATTAAAGCTTATTGCGCAAAAGTGGTTACTTTTATGAGCCGTATGTTTGGACTTCAGCTACAGTTGGATCCATTGTCTTTAATTTTAGGTCTCCCGGTTGGACGATTGCCTGACAAATTCACTAATCGTTTATTTGACATTTTAGCCTTCGCTGCCAGGAAAAATATACTGCTAAACTGGGTCATCCTTGAAAGGGTGGCACAATAGGGAAATGATTCCCTTAGAATTCCTTACCTGTGTAATTCATATGTCCACTGAGGCTTTTCATCAAGTCTGGACTCCTTACTTGGACCTTATTTGATGTTTAAGCTGCATTTGTTATGGTATGTCGTAATTTGAATTTATGTATTTTATTTCTTAATTTTATCTTTGTTTTTTTTTGTTTTTTATACTTTATTATTATTATTATTATTATTATTATTATTGCTATTATTTATTTATTATAATTTTATTATGCATGCATGTATTCTGTTTATTAATTTTTTTTCTTTAGCTTTGCATTGTTAAAATGGACATTGTCTGTTGGTTTGTTTCAATGCGTTTTGTGAAAGTTAAAATGTTATTAAAAAGGTGCAATAAAAAAAAGTGACCTACCATTGGCAAAGTTTTGCCTTATCTGCAAACTTCAAAAAGTGAATGGCCTTGGCCCTGGTTCCACTTCCCTCAATGACCATGCTTGCAGAGTTTATTGGAGCAATAACACAAACTTCAAGTAACCAGATTGAAAAGGAAATTCAAGAAGTGTGGTTCTTATCCATTCTTGCAGATGACAGTACAGACGCTGGTATAATACTGATATAACAGTACAGACTGTATAATAAAACGGTGGTTCCCAAAGTGGGGGTTGCGACCCCTTGGGTGGTCGCGTGATGATTTCCAAGAGTCAAATTAATTTTAGGCCCTGTTTACACTAATATAGTTTCGTTTTAAAACGACATTTTAGAATGAAAATGATCCAGGTCCACACTGGCGTTTCATCTAACATTTTTGAACAAATCTCTATCCACACTACACTGCTGAAAATGCACATGACATGACCACACACACACACACACACTCTGGCAAGTGCTGAATGCTGCTTCAGCGTATTCTCGCATCTGACCTCCAGGCAGTCAGTGGGAGCTCCAAGCACACCTGCCCAGCTGAGACCTATATCTAACAAGACAGTCTTTTGAATCTATTAGCCTGACTACTTGTTTTCAGGTAACGTGTTTTGGAGTGTAAAGATAAGTTAATATACCTGTTAATTTATGTAACCACGCACTCTGATTCCACACGTTTGACCAATTGCTTGCCTTTATTTCCTATATTGTGTAAACTTATTGTACTTTCTACTTTTATTATATTATTATTGATTATTAAAATGATAGCTTACTGATTATTATATTCAGCAAAAGAGACGGCTATTTCACCAAGCATCTTTATATCTTTATATCTGATAATCTTTATTGTGTGCCTAACATTAAGCACATATTGCCAAAACCACACAGTGAGCCTAATGTTTCACATTTTTCAATGAAAATGAAAGAAGGCAGGTATTCGGCTCTGTTTTGATATAAATTTGCGTACAGTGAAGATGACGATAATATAAATATGTACACGACGCCTTAACATTTTTGGTGTCTGTTATGTTTAAGTTCTTAATCTAAAAATTAAAAGAGACAGTGCTTTGTCATGTTTTCATTTTATTGTTAAGATGCCAGGGTGAATGCATGACGGTATAAAAGTACTGCTGTTACATTTGAAGATTTACCAGAGATGTCCTCGCGTCCTCCGCACTCCCGGTTTTTTTCTGCCACCTCGCTGCGCACGCATTCTGAATATTTATTCTGTCTATAGTTACATTTAAAAAAAAAAAAAAACCAACATGAAAGTATTTGTATATCTATAACCACCTCTGAGGAATGTGGGGGTCGTGAGTCACTGGCATTGTTATTTTGGGGGTCACAGGCTGAAAAGTTTGTGAACCCCTGTAATAGAACAGGAATTGGTTCATGTCAGGTATGTGAGAGACAACGGTGAAATATTCACAAGCATGACAAATGGCAACCAAACAATGGTGCAAAAGCTGCAGGATTTTTAGAGGCTACTGATGTGAAAGTGAACATCATGTCTAAAGACTAGAAAAAATGAGACCTCAACTGTTATTCATATGAAGATTCTGGCAGGAGGAAGTGATATCAGTCAGAATATGCCATCAAGTCAACGGGGTGGTGCAGGAGAGGAAGACAGAGAAATTTGTTCGCTTCCTGTATTGTAGTACTAATTTTCAGCATGACAACTTAAAGATCGTGTGAACAAAGCAGTTAGTTGATCGCACCGATTGAAGACAACACACTTCCTCTCTACAGCCTGAAACACTAAATGACTGAATGCAACTCTGCATAAATGGGGAATCAGTGGAATCTTTTTGTCCTGATAAGGGCAGTATATATAGGATTTGGTAAAGGAATGTTCGTTTTACATCACTTTGAACTAGGGCTGGGCGATATGGCAAAAAAAAAAATCTCGTTTTTTTTTTTTTTTTTTTTCATAAAGTTTGACCGATTCACGATTTCGATTTTTTTATTACATTTTTTTTTTCTGTGTAGCTACCTTACCAGCTTACCTTGTTCATTTAAATTTAAATAAATGCTGAAACTAGTTTTTTTCATGCTCACTTGTAAAAGAAAAGCAATAGTGTGACTAAACGCGGTTATGGCACTCTCTCATATAGGGATGCTAAACATAGCTACAATAGAAGTCACAGCAGGTCATATGTTGTGCAGCTTTGGGCAAATTTTATTTGGAGAGAAAATGACCAAAATGTAATGTGAAGATTAAAAAGGATTGGAGGGGAAATAAATATTCAAATCTCTGTACATAACAGAAAAATAAACAATGATAATGCAACAATAGTTTATCTGTATTAGTGGCATGGCAGAAATATATATTTAGACAGGCCTTGTCAAAGTGAGCGGACACTTTCACTAATAAATAATATAGCACTTAAGTTATTTCATAACAATCAATAAAATAACAGCGGTTTTATATCAAAAGTTGGTAATGATATAAAATATACTACATTTTGATGGTAAAATATAACCATTTAAACGATTTTGTATTTAAACATTAAATAACGAATGCATCAAGTTAAATATAAAAAAACGAATGAAACAACACAGCATATCAGGATATAAAGGACTATATTTAGCAGAATGCTGCTCATTAATCTTTGTAATTTTATAGTTTTATTTTTGTTATTTTAATTATTTTTTGTCTTCATAAATAACTAACGAGCTGTAGACAAATATCTGCTTGACGTTTTAGAAAATATTTGTGCGTAGCTACACCACCCAGTATATATTAAAGATCACCGTGAACAAAAAAAAAACCCCACAGAAACCTGTTACATATCTATCTATATTTAAATGTCTATCTTATATTTAACTGAATCGTATAATGGCCTATAGCTGAAATGTTGGAAATTGCTTAATTATTTTTATAAAACATTTGTCGATATGTATTGATATTTTTTGGAGTAAAAACTGCCGACATTTAAGAATCCATATTTATTTTATTCATTCATTCATTTTTCTTGTTTATTGGTGCATATATGGGTTATGATTTAATTCATACAGTACCTTGACAGCTACTGTGCCACTCCGTAATTCAAGCAAAAGTCCAAATTAAAGAAAGATTTGACTTTCTGCGGTGACCAACATTTACAACACGCCGTAACCGTCCTTCAGGTGGTGCGCGGGTCCCTGTCTCGCAGCTCGCGCGGGAGACACAGACGGCTGCGGGACGCGAACAACAGCACGACGCGCGTGGAAACATTCGCGAAGCTGGCTGGCTGACTGCGGGGCTGTTGTTGCTCTAGCGGGAAAATGTCCCGGTGTTCCCAATGGGCGGTCCGCCCTGGCGCGCTTCCGCTACCAGCTGTGGCAGCACATCAACAGAGCCGCGACGTCAACACACAGAATCAGCACAATTCAGCACGGTTGTCTAACAGTTTAGAAAGGTTTGGCACGATAGTGGAAAAGCGGCTTTAATATTTTTATTAAAAAACCGCGATTCCTCGATTTTGTAAAAAATAAAATCGTCTTAAAACGTAAATTCGAATTAATCGAAAAAACCGCCCAGCCCTACTTTGAACCATTGATGTATAAAATATAAATGGTGAATATGTCATAATCACACTGTCAGATTCACTCACAGTAATGTCTGTCTGTTTTTATGTGTTGCAGATTCAGGGCTGTCTCCAGGTGCTTTAGCTGGAATATGTGCTGGTGTTGTTGCTGTTCTGGTGCTGATTGCGGCTGCAGTTGGTGCTGTGATTTACTGTCGCCGGCAGAGAGATAAAAGAGGCAAGTATCACCTACTGTACACAAACTGAGAAAAAATGTCATCTGCATTGTGCTTAATTAGCATCTAATTGTGTTTGTGCTTGTGGTGATTTAATTTTTTTTTTTTTTCTCCAAAGCAGGTAATAAGGAACGTGACCTGTCTGAGCTCCAGAAGCTTAAGTCCTCCCCTCATGCGGGACCAGATGTACCCTAGTTTTCTGCAGGGAAAATTTTGACTCCTGCAGAAGTTTTATATAACCTATATTTAAGGACACATAGCAGTTTACACAGGAAGCAGCAAGTGATGGATTTGCCTGTTTTTTCAAGGAGAAGCATTTTGTCCAGTTAAGCAGATTGTGCACATTGTGGTTTCGTCGAGATCACATTTGTGATTGCTAAAATCTAACACAAACAACTCTAATTTCATAAGAACATGTTGACTAAGTTGACATGTCGGACAGTGTTTTAGTACATATTTTTACCTGGCAAGCCGACACACTGTCATTGTATTACAGTTTTAATAGCTACACCAAAACATTTCATTTTGAATCAGTGTTTAAGTGCCTGGATTATATTACCCTTGTGGTCCATTTCCACTGAGCGCTATGGTACGATACAGTTCGGTACACTTTTATGTCTGTTTCCACTGTCAAAAAATACCACCTTTTGGGTACCCTTTACAAATTGTACCAGCACAACAGAACGGTACCAAAATGGTGGAGCTAGATGTGCAGCTGAACGGAGGAAACCCATGCCAACACGGGGAGAAACTATTTTCACACAGAAATGCCAACTGATCCAACAAGCCATGGTTGACTCAAGCTCAAACAATCCTTGTCGTCATCTTGTGATAAACAGCCACAAAGACGAGAAGAAGAGCTGAATCTGCCGTGTGTCCTGTTGTGGTTTACAAGGCCATTAAAAAGCATGTGGAAATTGTGATCGGTTGCACTTTTTTTTACTCTCTATTTGTATGAGCTTTCACAAATAAAGGTTTCTCCTGCTTTAATAGACTGGGAAGATGTCTTGATTTTTGTTCATTTTTTGTTGGGCCAAAATACACGCAACAAGACAAAATTCCAGCAACCAGAAAATTGTCTGTCCACATGATAAACACTTTACCAGACAATTAAAAAATGCAGAAGTGAGCACTGCACACCCAACAAAAGATAAGGTTTATAATCTTTATAATCTAATGTATTACATTATTAAAAGTACATGGTTTGTAACAGAAATTTTAATTTGCACTGTTTCAATTCTAACGTTCATTTGCAAACTATGTTTTCTAGTTATTTTATTTATCAAGGTAAAAACTATCAGTGTTGGTATAAAAGTCATGAGACGCCACTCTGCACACCACTGCCAGGAAAAATAGATGATATTTGTCAACCAGCCAAACCAACAAATCAAAATACTTTCAGTGTGCTTTAACCACAGGATTTGAACAGACTCGGCCAATCGTGTAACATCAGTGTCGTCATTGCAGCTCCAGCAGGCGCTCTTCAGGTGCTGCGCGGGCTGAGTCAGTCGTCTGATCTCGGAGCGCTGTCGCGGTACTTTGACGCCACATGTGACAGTCACATGGCGTCAGCGCAGCATCAAACCGGCCAAAATTTCTAACCGGCATGCACCGCTTTAAGACAGATTTCGATCGATCTGCGCAGCGCTGCATGAAGTCGAACGCACCTTAAGAGTTCATTGTTCCTATTGGCTACAGGACGGGCAGAACCATTAAGTTACTGGAAGAGGGTCAGAAAATATAAACTACCCAGTTTTAATTTCTTTAGATTTCTTCAAATTTGGGATTATATTTTTAAAAGTACTACTTTTATTAATAATCCTTCCATGTCAGTCATAGAGGAGATTTTGTTGAATCCCCCTTCCTGCAAGTAGATCACATAGTTTTATAATGCTCTTTGTATATATGTAGAGGTGAATACTCAGGATCTCAGGAATATAGGAGGGGGAGCTCCAGCTGACCATTAGAGATGAAGAATGGGATCTAATGTGGACTCAGGCTAAAAAGATCTCTGTAACAGGGCCAAATATACATATTCAACTTAGAATTATTCATGGATTACACATCACACCACTTCTCAGAAGCAAGTTTAACTCAAGCAATTCACCACTTTGTGTTAAATGTAAGGTGGAAGTGGGAGACTACACCCATTTATTAGGGAATTGTCCTGTTATTAAAGCTTATTGCGCAAAAGAGACATGTTGATCTGTGGTGCGTTTCCCAAAACTATTAGCCGAGTTCTCAAATTTCGTCGTTTCAAACATGGGTAAGCGTCGTACAAACATCGTCGCAATCTTGTGTGATTTAAAGTTAGAGTTAGAGCTGTGGTTAGAAAAAATTTCCTCGTTGTGTCCTGTTCCAAGGTACACCTTATGACGTACTATTCCTTTCATACATGTCACTATCTATTTTGAATGACTTTAGGAGCTTACAGTTGTCTTGGTCACATTTTTGGTCATTTGCTCTGAAAGTTGTTTTTTAGCTTTGTAGAACACTCCAAAAACTTTTAGGTCTAACGTTATGCCATATAGGCTATATGCACGGCGGCGCGTGACGCATTTCCGGTGAAACGCAAGGCCACCGGACAACTTCCGCCGATCGTACAGTACTGCGCTACAACAGGAGCGCTTCTGATCAAAACAACTAACGTTTTATAGATTTGTTTTAATGTTTTATGCCATTATAGCCCGCTTATGCTTATGTCAGCTACATAAATATGACATCTAATCGTTTGAAAGTGTCATTTTAAAGACGTGAGAACAGTACTTCTAGCTACCACTGCTGTGTTCAGCAATACACAGCGTCAGAAATTGAACTCTTACCTTAGTTTCCACACGTTTCCAAAAGACAAAGTCATGCAGAAGAGGAGGGTTGTTAATACTCGACGTGAGAGTTTTACAGTAACAGAAAATAACAAGAGTGTAGCTAACATATCCATTATAGCAACCTGATCGAGGCTCGAGTGCCAACCGCATGCAGACATTTAAAGAAGGGAGCTTTCATGGCAAATAGTTTATTTTCATTGCCTTTAAAGTGAAAAAAAACTGAACATTAATATACATAAACATTTCCTAAGGTACTTTATAATTGCATTTTTTTTATTCAGAATAAAGACCTTTATTCACTGTACATATAAAATATTATTCACTGTATATAATTTGAAATTAAATTTTCAAAAAATGTAACATTTTGAAAAAATATTTAATTCAGATGAACAGAAACAATAACACTGAATCAGTTGTTTTCTCAGCACGGTGCCTCTTCTGTAACTTGTGCATAGAGAGGTATTTGGGCAGATACGTATTTAAGAATAAATAAATAAATAAATCACCCCTCTGTTTCATGGAATTTAACACGTAATCGATCCATTCCAAACCATTCATGGTTTATGCAACTTCTGTTCCGCTTGGGTGCAGGAGGGACAACAGACATTACACATATCAGAGTAATGGGCTGTGTGGAAAAGCAAGGCAACCAAATGTTTGCATATCCCACTCTCAGCCACACAAGAGCAGGAGCTAATAACTAGCAGATGATGGCATGGATTTTCTGATGGATGTCCGCTCCAGGATGGAGTAACACGTATACTTGTCTAGCTCTGAATCTCATAATGTTACCTAGAAAACAGAAACAAAAATATTAATGGGTTTTAAAGAGTCATTAAAGGCAGTTCACCCAAAACAAAAAATTCTATTTCCTCATCCTTCACTTGTTCCAAACCTGTTTAAGTTTCTTTCTGCTGTTGAACACAAAAGAAGATATTTTGAAGAATGCTGGAAACTTGCAATCACTGACATTCATAGTAGTTATTTTTCCTACTATGGAAGTCAATGGTTACAGGTTTTTAGCATTCTTCAAAATATCTTCTTTTGTGTTCAACATGAGACAAACACTCATAAAGGTTTAAACCACTTGAAGGAGAGGAAATATTAATATTGGATGAACTATCCCCTTAAGCAACACATTTAGAACCTTATCCGTCTATATTTGGAACGGGTAAAGACATGAAGAGTTTGAGGTTGAACAAAAGCAGTTTGAAGGGGCCAGCTAAGTGAAATGTGTTTTGCATCTGCACCAATATCATCAGGCTAAACTACACTGTAAATCATTATTTTAAATAATTTAAAAGTAACTCCCATTACTCACAATTTAAAATAAGGTTTCATTAATTAATGTATTTGCTCACATGAACTAATAATAAACAATACTTGTACAGCACTTCATCATAGTTAAACTAATTTACTAATGAATTAAAATCCAAACGCATGCTTGTTAACATTAGCTAATACATTGTGAGTTAACAAGCACAATGAATAAGCATTTGTTCATTAACAAACTAATAAATATTGCATTGGACATATTGTTGATGTGAAATTACCTAATACCACCTTATTGTTTTCAGTCACCCTCCCATTTAACTACAGTTATAGACTAAATAGAAAGCATGTCATCTACTCTGTTACACTGCATCTGTATTGCCACTGTTTCAGCAATAACACAGTGCTATTTGTATGTCATGGATGGAACTGCATTGTATTATTTTATTCCTAATATATTTTGCTCAATAATCACGCTTTAAAGCTAAGATAACATCTGTGTTTCTGTGATTATCCATGAACGGGACAGAACTTCACATTTATGCTACTCTCAGCTGGTGAGGAGACTCTGATTTCTTCATAGATCGGTAGTAATGAGCTCTCACTGAGATCTTATTCTTGCCCTGTTTTTACCTGACACCTTGAGACAGAATTACGTACACATATGATATTTTTTACTAACGTGATAAAGCTGCAGATGGGCGGACCGTAAGAATAGTAATAGCGTTAGCTTACAGGCTAGCTGAACTTACCTTGATAATAGCACAGGTACAAAGACTTGAAACCTTTCTCAAGTTTGTTTGCAGTGTCGTAGTGCATATCCGAACAATCATTTGCACATCGTTGACCGTAATTTGCGCAAACAGCGAGTAAATTTTGACGACTCTGCCATAATATTGTTTACCACCGCTTAAAATCACCCGGAGCGGAAGTTGGACGGCAGCCTTAGACAAATGCGGAAGTAATGCGTGAACGCAGCCGATACTCGTAAAAACAGGAAGTAGTCAGTGTAGCCTAATGTGGCTGATTGATTCCAGCCCCAAAACTATCCAAAACCCGTCTATGTAATTTTTTTACTCGCACAATCAAACCGCACAGTCTGGCAACACTGGAAGTGATACTGAGAAAATTTTTCGCTCTACAAGCGAAAATATGACACATTTCCGTAGATTAAGGAAACAAAACAAACACAATTTGACATGCACATGGTTTAAAAAGTATATCTAAAAAGTAGGCCTGTCTTCACTGCCTAGACATATGCAACAGATTTGCTGTGTTTTGAGTATGTCAAATTTGTTTTAAGTAATTGAATTAATGAAAAAAAAATACACTTTTGTAAAAAAATATTTTTTGAAACCAAATGCAATTTCTAGACTACAGATAAATGAATATTTTTTTCCATGTCATTGTGTGGCTATATGATTTGTATGTGACATTAAGCTACATGATTTTGTTAGTGTTTTATGTTTCTTTTACAATATGGAATATTTTTAATATGTTAAATTAAAATGTCTCGTTTTAATTCAACTTAGAATGAAAGATAAAAAATTGACCAATAAAAGCAAAGTTATTTGTTTTACTACTTGGATTTGAAAATAGTAATAAATATATTGTAGAGTGAAATAATTATAGCAAGTTTTATCATATAAAAAAGCCCCTGTTTTGGATTTTATCTAAAGAAGTTACCACCCTCTTGAAAAGGATTACAGAAGTTTTGTTTCAACTAATGTGGTTCACAGAAAAAAAAATGTGGTTCAGACTACGGCTGAAAGAGTTTGTGAAACACTTACCACTACATAATTTATTTCTCAAACGATAAATCAAACTATGGTCATTCATCCACAAGATACGTTGTTGTTTGTAAAACGCACTCCAGTGTGGTAGCCTATGTCGAGCACTACAAAAGGGAAAATAGAGGAGCGTTTTAAATCACTGTACACAAAGGTTATTTTAATTCTGTATATTTGAATACATTTCCTTTTAGTTAATTGTTATATTGATGGTTTAGTTAGTTTAGATTTTTTAAAATACATTTATATTTAGATTTATACATTTAAGTTTAAGATCAAGTAAAATGTAAAAATTATCATAGTATAGTATACATAATTTAATATAAAGAATATAATTACTGTGTTGTCATTTGTGTCTCCTTTTTTTTGTCAGTATTGACAACATTTCTACTTAACTTGATCTCATGACCTCACAAAAATAAAGTAGCTGTTTATTTGTGTCTTCAGGGGTCTGTAGTGATGCATTGGAGTCAGTCTCGGAGAAAGTTGGAGGATCTGTCACTCTGCACACTAATGTGACTAAAGAACATCATGATGCAATCCTGTGGTATTTCAATGACACCCGCATCGCTCTGATCAATGGAGATGCCAACAAGAGCTGTTTATATGATGGTGAAGGCGGGAGGTTCAGAGACAGACTGGAAGTGGACTATGAGACTGGATCTCTGAACATCACACACATCACAGCTGAACACACTGGACTTTATGAAGCAGAAATCATCAGGAGTGAGAGGCCAGGAACCAGCCAAAGCCTGAACCGAACCAGCAAGTGTGACCGCACTAAAGTCGTTCGAAAAACAAACAAATTGGGTGACCCCATCAAAACATTGTTTGTTACTGTCATCGGTGAGTTATAGGTGATATTAGTTATAAGACTCTGCTACAAGCAAGTAATGTTTGGCGTTTTCAGCATTGAATCATGTTTGTTTTGATCATATCAGGTCCTGAGAAAACTAACGAATCTACCAAGGAAGGACTTGACAATAAAAAACATTAAATTAAAAAAATTAAATTAAAAAACAACACTGTTAATACCTTTGCTTTTGTTGAAGTTAAACTGTGTCTACTGCAATGGTAAACAAAGAGTAAAAGCTATAACCTGTGAGCAATGAATAAGGATATTAGCATAAACCTTTACCATTAGTTAAACTAAAATGATGACGAAAACGTCTAGTAAAGCATTTATTAATATTAGGTGATGTTCATGTCTCCATTCATTCATTTTCTTGTCGGCTTAGTCCCTTTATTAATCTGGGTTCGCCACAGCGGAATGAACCGCCAACTTATCCAGCATGTTTTTTACGCAGTGGATGCCCTTCCAGCCGCAACCCATCTCTGGGAAACATCCACACACACACACACACACTCATACACTAAGGACAATTTAGCCTACCCAATTCACCTGTACTGCATGTCTTTGGACTGTGGGGGAAACCGGAGCACCCGGAGGAAACCCACGCAAACGCAAGGAGAACATGCACAGAAACGCCAACTGACCCAGCCGAGGTTCGAACCTGCGACCCAGCGACCTTCTTGCTGTGAGGCGACAGCACTACCTACTGCGCCACTGCGTCGCCATGTTCATGTCTTATGTTTATAAATCAAAGTCAAATGTTTTTATTTAACTACCATTAACATAACTTCGGTGACGAGTTAGAATGTTGATGTTTGTTAATGCATTATTACCGTTTATTAATAAGTCTTTATTTTATTGTGGTGGTAACTGTTGTTTTCCATAATACTTTTGCCACTTCATTTGTTAGAAATGTGTTTACCGTGAACAATTTTATCCGTTGTAGTTTTTATATTTATTGTCATACCCATCACAGTAACCATTAAATCTATTTTGTAGCTTATATCAGTGCTATAGACATACAGAAAAATATTTGGTAAAGGCTCGTTTGTTTTTTATCTTCACATTGAACCACTGATGTAAAAAAATATATACATTGAATATGGAAAAAAAAACACAGTAATGTCTGTCTGTTTTTAGCTGTTGCAGATTCAGGTCTGTCTAATGGAGCTGTTACTGGAATATCTGTTGGTGTTGGTGTTCTGCTGGTGATTGGAGCTGCAGTGTGTTTTGCGATTTGGCGTCATCATAAGAACAGGGATAAAAGAGGCAAGTATCACCTACTGTGTAGAGATACAAGTACAGAACAAACATCTGCTTTCTGCTTAACTAGTATCTAATTGAGTGTTGTATTTTTTTTTTTAAAGCAGCCAATGAGAAACAGGAGGAAAGTGTTAAATTCAAAGTGTAGAGAAATTTCTAAGAGAAAGGTAAGACTGCTCTACTCATTGAGTACATTATATAAAGAATTACTGGTGATTTTATGTCACATCAATGTACACTATTGTTTTCAAAGTGGTCTTATCTTTTGCTGTAGTGTGCCATTATTACTACTTTTCAGTTTACCCAGTTTAATCCTTTTTTTTGGACTACAGAGGCCATAACAAGAGGTAGGTGAAGAAAGAAAAAGTTCACATCCAACGCAAGAGTTGGATTGTATCGAGTTCTCCTGGAAGCATTAAGAACCGTCTGCAGAGGAAAGATGGAGGTCATGTGTGGTATGAGGATCAATGTGTTTCTGTTGCAATATTTCCAAACACCTAAATCAGTGAATTGCACGCTCGCAGAGTAGCTGAACTGTGTTGCAGAAATATTAAACCCACGGTTTTTTAAAGCAGAGATGATGCTTTAGAGACGCATAAGACGAGTGCAGTTAGTCTACTGGGGTGTTCACACCAGACGTGGCTTGCATGAACAAATCGCGGGTATTTGCGCGTAATTAGAGGCGTTAACGTTTTGAATTCACTCGCTTCATTCATGCGTCAAATTCACTTCAAAATAGATGCAGATTCACATCATCTAACATGGATTTTATCAGGGATCAGCTGTGCTTTACGAAGGCTGAAAAACAGCGTAGATTCGTTTGGCGCCATCCACTAGATCATTCAGAGGTGCACCCAGCTCTGTGAGTTCATAAACTCCTCCAGAAGCAGTGCAGGATGATGGAAGCTTTCAGCGGTGCTTCCGACTGCACCAAGACCCAGTTTGATGAACTGTTGTCCCGTGCCACCAGGAGGATTCACCAACAACAGGCGCTACATCAGGGGTGTCCAAACTCGGTCCTAGAGGGCCGGTGTCCTGGAGAATTTAGCTCCAACCCTAATCAAACACACCTGAACCAGCTAATCTAGCTCTTACTAGATGTACTTGAAACGTCCTGGCAGGTGTGTTGAGGCAAGTTGGACCTAAACTCTGCAGGACATCGGCCCTCCAGGACCGAGTTTGGACACCCCTGCGCTACATCATAATCACGCCCATACTAGAGCAAGCTCCTGATTGATACATTTTCAAGCGATTCACATGCTAAGCATGTCAAACTCCTGAAATGGTCAATTCACTCCACCTCATTTGTGCGAACGCAGGATGTCTAAACCGAGTTCAGACTGCATGATTTTCAAAGTAGTCGTGTCACAGATGTTTTCACACTGCATGACTATCTGGGTTAGCGTTCTGTCGGTGCTGTGTTTACACTGTAGGATGGATCGGTGACAGGGGGGTTTACACTGCATGACCTTAAAATAGTACGAATCGACAACAACTTTGTCCAAACTATGTCTCACAACCAAACAAACACAAGAAGTGACATGGAAACAACGCAAGGTCACGTAATATATCTTTCGTTATTAACTACATAATGAAAAAAGAAGGCTTTAGCTTTAGAAAATGGACCTATTTTGCTCACCTGGCTTTTGAAGAGAATTAATAATCTCTCATCAACTTTTTTTTTACTTTTTGACTCGGTTGTGGTATTGCTCAGATGACACGTCAGACAGACACAGTGCTCCTGCCAAATTTACACCAGTTTTTCCTTTATTTCTTGGGTCTAAATAAACTGAAAATGAGCGCTTTTAACTTCTCCCCCAGCGTCCAGCTGGCCTGCAGGTACCCATGCTAGTGGATGCTGCTCTCTCATTGGCTGTAGGTGATCGCCAATGGTATTGTCCATCAGAAAACATTTCACACAGCATGATTTGAATCGCTGACAGCTCCAGATATTTAGCACGCCAAAACACTCATCTGTGATTCTCTCAGATCGTTCACATTGTGTGATTGTCACTCACGTGAACGAGCACCGATTTGCCTGTGATTTCAGACATTTGTCTGCGATTTCTCAAAACTCGCCGGCAAGTCAAAATCGGGGCTAAAATCGTGCAGTCTGAACTCGGCATAACATGTAAATCACTTGAGCTTGATGCTTCATCCGCGTCTGGTGTGAAAGTACCGTAAGACTTATAAAGGTCTAGACCAGTGGTGTCCACCCACATAGCAAAATGTCTCTGGCCCAGCTCTGGCCCACACAATCAGCTTTTGCTTGGCCCACATGCCGCAGTGAATTACGGTACATGACTGGACCAAGTCTGGCTTCCAGACAAGGGCCAAACATGGATCATATCTGGGTCAAGTCTCAGCCAAGTTAATATTTCAGAACTGGGCCTGAACTGGGCCAGATAGATTGGTGTGTCATGATTGCAATGAAATTGATAAACCCATGATGCATAGCGCTTTAGGCACATTATGGGTGTGCTTTTTCTCAAAGCGACCTGATTGGTGAATTTTTTTTTTCTTTACTCAAAAATTATTTTAATGTATTTAATATGTGGGTCAAGATAGGCCAAACTTATGTGGCCCACATATCAATTTTTACATCTGGGCCAAACACCACATTTTACATCTGGCCCAAATCTTGTCTGCCGCCTTAAAGACGGTGCCACCTCTTCCAAACCCGGGCCATGTTTGGCCCACATGCTGTATGCCAGTGCCGGTTGAATGCCTGCCGTGCCAGCTTTATGCCAAATCTGGGCCAGAATTCTTTGCTACCAGGGCAGTCATTTATGGACAACTGTTTTGTTTGATAAAATGTTCTTTTTAACATAATATTATTAATCTTTGTCATGTTGTAGCACAGAAAGGAAAGAAATCGTTTTTTTTTTTTTTTCACTTCTTGTTGTGCCTTTGAGTTTAATTGTTTCTGTTTAATATCTAAAAAATAGTGGTGGTCAGTGTTGAGGAAAGTTACTTTAGAAAGTAATGCATTACAATATTGAGTTACACCCCCAAAAAAGCAACTAGTTGCATTTCTTGGTTACTTTTATGGAAAGTAATGTTACATTACTTTTGAGTTACTTTTTCTTACCTGGCTGAGGCTTGATCCTTTTCTTGAGTCCAGAGCTCTACATGCCGTATATATAGATTATTGGAGGTTTAAAGCAAAGTGTTGCTACTTTTGTACTTTTTTTGTGTTGTTTGAGTAAAATCACTGTCCATTGAGACAATCACCTTTTGCCTTTCCTTCCATACGTACCAAAAAAATGAGTAAACTTCCATCACAGAATTAAGGCTCCGCCATTTTCCTTTCTGTCTGTTCCCGCAGTGAGCTTATCCTCTCATTGAGTTTGGGATTCAACTTTACAACGTAAATTTTATTTCAGCAGTTTATTTTTTTTAAAAGCTAATTAATTAAACTTAAAAGTAACTTAAAAAAAAAAACTTTATTACTTAATTTGTTAAAGTATTGCATTATCGTTAATTAGAAATAATATTGTTACATAACTCGTGTTACTTGTAATGCATTACCCCCAACTCTGGTGGTGGTGTTGGGTTTAAGTTTTTAATTCTTCTTAATGAAAATATTATTAAAAAAGGTGTTGGTTTAAGGGTTTTATTACTTCTTAATTACAATGTAGTGGTGGTTTAGCCTAGGGTGCAGTTAGCTCTTATGAAGTCAGGTATGCATCTTTTACTTCTAGATTGATCTTTCAGTATTTGATGTATTGATGATGTATTGACTGTGTAATTGACGTTATACATGTTTACCTGACTAATAAACTGTTACCTTATTGATTCATCCTATTTGACTCTGAAATCATTGACTGATAGAATGAGTAGACCTACATTCAAAAATATAAGAGCTTTAGAGGATAATCACATATTTATCACAAATAATAGAAAATTATGTAGGTGACCAACAATCGTTTGGCATTTTAACCCAAAACATTAAGGTCAAAATAAAATGTAGTCAGATAATGATTGAATTCAAGGTAAAATTACTTAATTTTAAGGTAAAAGGTAAAATATATATAATTTTTTTTAGCTCCAAAGAACTGTTTACAGTAAAAAAGCACACTTTAGGGTAATGCTTAAATTAAATTTAAAATTATAATGTGTATATCCAAAAATTAAATTCTCTAACTTATAACTAAATATATCCTAGTATTTACATATTAATATGCGTTAATATTGTTTAAGTAGACCTAATTTAATTTTGGGCTCTTTGTGAACATAAATTCCATTGATCAGTTTAATCAAATCAGGTATTTTCTTTCAAGCTGCTTTCCCAAACTATCACTTCAGCAGTGTTTACTGCTGCAAAGTAAATATTTAAAGTCATTATTTCAAATAATGACATCTCTTAATCTTCAACAGGAAGTCATTTGTTTGTTTTAACAGAAGTGGCTTGCCGCAGGTATGAATCAGACACTCTCCATGTGGCGTGTTTGTTTGCTGCAAGTGTCATACTCATGAAAAAAGGTGCGGTCGGTCAAAATAGTTTGTTTGAGGTCATATCTCGCAAAAAACCAGTCTGAGCTTAAGTAGCTATTTAAACAACAATGTAAATTCACACTCTCACTAATTTGACCAAGGTGCATATTGAGTCGATATAATTTGATCGGAATTATGACAAACATTGAATATGACTGTGCTGTTTATTGGATTTTATCGCTCACCGCAAATCTAGCGTATCACATTTAGTCACATGTAGCCTAAATTACCCTATGCGAATAAAATGTCCAGTTGCCTGGCAGGATCGAGGCTGGTGTGTAACCAAATTGGTGGTTTAAACGGTAAAAAAATGACATTGTTGTTGGATGTTTAAGATGTGCCTTTTTAAAACAGCCATTTCACTCACTTTAAGTGCATTTACATTATTGTGAATGTGATGGGGTGACGTATGGGCTTGGTTGGCATACGTAACGTAGCGTGTAACAGGTCTCGGTACACGCTGTAAATAGACACACAATAGCAAAGCGTGCTTTCGGTTTTCATTCAGTGAGACTACAAACAAGCGGGTACAGAGCTCGGGTAAGTTGTTTTTTAACTACTATGTTAATTGTGTGACTACCCAGCAAGCAATAGCCGTCATTTCACCGTCTAGGTGAAGCATAGACCAGATCTAGTCCGGCTACGTGTAACCCAATTTTAGCCCGAATAACCTTAAATTTGGTTGAATGTTGTTTTTTGTAAAATAAAGCTTATGATATGTATGATACTTCATCATGTAAGCAAAGTCAATAACGTTTATGAGGTACCTGCAAGTAATAACTGTAGTTTCACTTTCCCGGTGAAGTATAGACCCAATCTAGCCCGGCTATGTGTAACCCATCTCTAGCCCAAAAAAACTTAAATTTGGTTTCATGTCTTTTTATTTGGCAAAATACCTTGTGATATGTATGATATTCCTTCAAGTAAGGAAAGTAAATAGCATTTATAAGGTGTTTGGGTTTTTAATTATATGTGTTGTTTTCATAGCCTGACCGTAGCCCTGAATTAGCCCGGCTATTTATAGCCCACTGACAGCCTAAACTGATTCATTGTAGTATTTGGCCCTGCAGCGCGTGCATGGTTAATACATCACGTCCGCATTATCAGTACTACATCCACAAGAGTTAAGGTGTAATTTCGTGACATGTTCTATAGCCATCATTTAGCTCAGAATTAGATGGGCTTTACCCACTTCGCAAAATTAACATAAACATTTTAATTGTAGACTTACTGCCTTTTTATTTTAAGTTAAAAATAAATATGGTGTAATAAATCTTATATATAATATCTTATATATCTTACGGTAGAACAAGCCAGATCTAATCAGTTAAGCAAAAATTGACGCAGCTCCGTACTCCACACGATAGATGGCGCTATTGCACATTTGTCGAGTCGGTTCTCGGTTGAATTTGAAATCAAGAGGAAGAAAGCTGTTGCCGTTTGAAATTTGAAGCGCGAGTGCCCTGCAAGGTAAGTGTAATCTGCTTTAATATCATGTTGTTTGGCAATGTTTTTTATTATATGTGCATGTTTTAATATAGTATTACGCTAATATCAAAGCACAGACACCCTTCACTCCATAAATCTTAGACGAAAATAAAAACGGTGTGAAGGAGTGTTAATGTTACCGTTTAAACACTCAAAATTAAACACTTATTAAGCAAAGTTCGGTGATGAAGTGCATTTATTTAGTACATTGCGAGGGGTCTTCATTAAATTGCCTCATGAAGTCAATGAAAAAGTCAGTCAAGAGATGAAACTTCTGCAGTTCTATCTTTTAAAAGAATTGTTTACTTGTGATTTCATAACAAAAGAGATACAAACACCAATTTAATTCTGTTTTTAGTTAGAGCCATTTGTCACTTACAAAAAAACTAATTCAAGCATAATTTGACAAGACAGCCTCTATTGTGTATGCTTCTACAAGGTTATTGATTTAGATTTGATAAATAAACTTTACTATTTATGGAAAATTTAATTTTTAGTAATATGAGTAACTGTATTTTGACTTGTCACAGTAAAATCAAGTATAAAGTAAGCTGTTGGTTATTTTTTATTATTATAATGCTTCTCTAATATTTGTAAATATTTGTTTTTCTCCACAGATATTTGAGTGTGGCTGTGTAAAATGAGCAGTCTAGCAGGTATGAGTTGCTTAAACATTTTAGATTAAAACATTTACACTGTGGCCTCATTTTCTGGTTTACCTGTCCATATGCAGATTGTCCATGTACATTCACAAGCTGAAAGAAGCTTTAGAGTAACATCAAACACACAGAATGAAAATTTTAAACAATATTAAAGCATTATTCATATAACTGCTGTTGACATAAAGACACATTGAATATAACACATTGATACTAAAATAGTTAAAATAAGTAATCAGCCTTAACCTGTGGCTAATGTTATTTTTTTGTTGATGGGTGATGTTTTTTTTTTCTAGTTGTAACATGTAACCATCAAGCATGATTGTGTCCTGAAGATCTACCTCATTTGAAGAGTCTGTGCATCTACCTCAATGAAGACTTGTAAAAGAGTATGCGGTAAGTGTCAACCCGCCCTCCTTTCATAAATGTGTTTGTAAAACTCAGTGACAAGAGTTTAGAACACATCTCAGTATTTTTTTTTCCTTTTTCTCCAGGACTGAAAGTGCAGAGGCTGAATCAGACAATGCACACAGCAGTGGAGATCTTTATCATTTGGGCTGAGGATGCTGGTCCTGGGGACAGACCTACAGATGTTGGTGTAGAAGTTCTGCAGAACCTGCTGAGTGTCACATATGGATTGGATGGACTTTAAGTTCATGTACACTTAAAGGGTTTGTTCAACCAGAAATTAAAACGTTTAATTATTCATGTCGTTCCAAACATTGGTTTGTCTTCGGAGTACAAATTAAGATACTTTAGGTGAAATCTGAGAGCTCTCTCATTCTCTATAGACAGCAATGGTCCCAACTTGTTTAAAGTCCAGAGAAATACCTAAAACATCCTCAAAACAGACCACATGCTTTCAGTTGATCAATCAGAATATTATCAAGCTACAAGAATAATTTTGAGTGTATATAAAGCAAAAATAACAGCCTTTGAGTTTCTTTCTTCTGTTGAACACAAGATATTTTGAAGAAAGCCGAATACCTGTAACCATTGACTTCTATTGTATGTTTTTTACAGGTTTTCAGCTTTCTTCAAAATATCTTCTTCTGTTCAACAGAAAAAAATCATTGTTTTTATCTTGTTTGTTTTGTCATAACTTTGACATTTTATATATTTATTTTGTATAGTTTAATGTTTTTAATTTTGTTAATGTTGCTTTTATTAATAAAAGCTTTTGTTTAATCAGTTTGAATGGAGTGCCTTATTGAGAACATGTTGATATGTATATGTGTATTTTTGTTGTTTATAAAATGTATAAACATAGCCATTCATTAGCTGAAATTTTGATGACTTGTTTAATCTTGGGCTATGCTTAGACGTCTATTAGATTTTCACTGACAGCCCAAATTTAGCCGTGTTTTAGCCTAGACCAAATTTCACCGGCTATTAGACGTCTATATGTAGTCGTCTATTAGCCGTCTAAATGTAGACGTCTAATCTTGGGCTATGCATAGACGTCTATTAGATTTTCACTGACAGCCCAAATTTAGCCGGGATTTAGCCTAGACGTCTAGGCTATGTTTAGACGTCTAATAGACGTCTTTTAAACCGAAAAATGCTTGCTGGGTATGCTCATTTATTTTATCATGAGCGCGGTTTCTGTTTAATTTGCTGCGATGTAAAGTTTGATATACACACATTTTGCGCTATAAATAGACACAATAGCATAGCCTATACTTTTTTTCATTCGGTCATTTATTTTTAGCTACTACGTTAACCGTGACTTTTCTCCTTTATTTTATCACGAGAGCTGTTTAATTTGATGCCATCATGTCAAGTCTGATACATTTAGAACAATTTAGAAACAATGAGAGGGATTTCCAAGAGATGGGTTGCAGCTGGAAGGGCATCCGCTGTGTAAAATTGTGCTGGATAAGTTAGCGGTTCATTGCGCTGTGGCGACCCCGGATTAATAAAGGGACTAAGCCGACAAGAAAATGAATGAATGACTGAATAACTGAGAGGGAAATCTTTCTCGGAACGGTAGATGGCGTGGCTTGCTACGTCAGTGAGTAACTCCCCGCCTCTCATTTGCGGATTATAAAGCTGCGCGGCGCTCCTAGTTTCCACTCTGTTCACACGGCGATACCTCTTTTTTCATCGGTTGATACAGACATTAAAGATGAAGAAAATGAAAGCAGGCTTTTTTGTCATCGGCATGTTGTTTAGTAAGTGTGGCAGTGACTATGTGGCTGATTTTCACATTTTAGGCTAATCTTAAAAGTTTGTTGTGTCAGTCAGCATCCGCGAATATAACAGTGTATTTAACTGTATTTATCCAATGAATGCACAGATGTCGCTTAGCATAACTCGACCGGAAAATAATGTCTATTGTAAGCAAATAAAAAACTAGAATAAAAGCGCTGCTGGAGGAATACCCCACATGGGTGCGTTTGGTGTGTTTTTTTTTTTTTTTTTTTTTTTTTTAGACCAGTCAAATGCTCAGTGTTAACTGAATCATCCCGCACCCATTAGTATGCCTTCATAAATGATTAATAATAAACAAAGTTTACTCGCGCAGTCAAGTGATTATAGTGAGCGCTTGTTTATTTTGTGTAAACGTGGTGGGTGGAATAAAAAATGTTGATCATTTAGATTTTTAATGCTAAAAGATTTTTTATCTATATATTTGATCAGTCATTTTGTCAAGATCATTATAGCCTTATAAAAGTAACTGTTCATGTCTGATAGAGGTAAAGTTGGTTTTATATTCACACATTCGTTCATTTAGAAGTCTCTATATTGTTTACAATGTTACTTTGAATATTCGAGTGGAATTAGCATGCAAGTAGACTTCAAAACAACATTAACACTATCTAATTGACTGTGAACAATGTTGTACTTTAATAGTCATTGGCTGCTAATATGATTTCCCTATTTATAATTTGCAAATAACACTTTTATGAAATTATATTATTAAGGGGAAAGTCTGAATGTGCAAATATAAAACCAACTTTACCTCTATTCATGTCTGCAGGTGCTCTTAGTGCTGATGTCAAGAAAAAGACGGGGAAGGCTGGAGATTCATTGACTGTACCCACTGACGTCACCAAACAACCAACTGAACCAATCCTGTGGTTTTTCAACAACACCCTCATCGCTCTAATTAATGGAGAGGCCAGTAAGAGCTGTCTGTATGATGGCGAAGGTGGGATATTCAGAGACAGACTGGAGGTGGACTATAAGACTGGATCTCTGACCATCACAAACACCACAGCTGAACACACTGGTGTTTATGAAGCAGAGATCATCAGAAGTGAGAGCACAGGAACCAGCCAAAGAATGAACCGAACCAGCAAGTGTGACCACACTAAAGTGATTCCAAAAACAAACAGCAAAATGGGCAACACCATAAAAACATACATTGTTTCTGTCAGCGGTGAGTTATTCAGTATCATTTATTTTCCTTTTCACACTTTCTATTTGATGTTTAAACCGTGACATTCCGAGACTTTAGTCTGATTATGTGTGTATTAATTTTCATATCAACTCCACATGTCAGTGACAGTTACTGCACAAATGCAATTTTGTCACCGTTTCATTTACACATTGAACAAAATAATTTATAAAGCCAAAATCATCCTATGAAATTGTTAATTTAGTGCAATGTAAAAAAATCTGATGTTGTGCAACTTGCATGAAAAATATTATACAAACATTCCTCAAATAATGTTGTGAAATTGTATTTAATACGTAAATGTAACAAACATTTGATTGATCTTGATGATTTATGTTCCTAAAGCTAATATTAGTTATGAGACACTGCTGCAAATATGTAATGTCTGGTGTTTTCAGTGTTGAGTTATGTTTGTTTTCATCATATCAGGTGCTGAAAAAGCTAATGAATCTACCAAGGAGGAAGCACAAGATTCTGACAAGAGTAAGAATATGCGTTCTGCTTTTTAATTATTGTTTTTAATTTAATGCATCAAATAAGTTACAACTTATCTGTTACTAAATGTGCATTGATCCTGAGAGTGATAATAATCAGATATTGCTGATCAGAAAGAGCTGCAGCAGCTTGGGATTAAATTTCAATGCAAACTTTTTTAGAATGTGAGAATGTAGAATATTGATGTTGGTTCATGCATTAATAGTATTTACTAGGGATGCAACAATACAGTTAGATTACGGTTCAATACATATCTCGGTTTTTTTAACACGGTTTTCGGTTTGCTTCGGTTCTGATGGCTTGACAAGTGTTTTTTTTTTTTTTGTTGTTGTTTTTCTATGCTTAGGCAATAGGAACAGTATGAAAGAGAAAAAAATAAAAACGATTTATTGCAATACTCTTTTATTTACTTCAAAGCCAAGAAAGGTACACTAGTTTCTAGTGTATTGTATAATAAAAAAAAATTAACACTGAAATCTCACAGCTGCTGGTAGCCCATGTACAAACTGGGGAACACATAAATTCCTACATTTTGAAAATAAACATGCATGTGAAGTTAATAAACATAAATTGACCATTTCAAATAAACATATTTGTACTTCAGTTAATATAAATAAACCATCTTAATTAAACTTAACACTGCCTTTGTTATTTTTGTGTGTCTTTCGGAACCAGTTGGGTATGTTTCCTGGAAGGATTCAGTGAGGGATTGTTGTTTTATGGAGGTCTTTATTACTTTCTCTGCTATCCTGCCTCAGACAGTGATATTGCTGGGTGATGGCGCCGCAGATGTACAGTCATGTTGGAAGTGTTTCCGTTCGATTAGTCCCTGCGGATTTGAAAGACACCGGCGCTTCCTCGTACTGTTGCCTCACGTCACCGCCTCTCACCATGTTAAAGTGTGGAATGATGGTTGAGCGCCCCCTAACTTTAGAGCATAGTGATTGAATATTTACTCGCGGTGAGGAGTTTCCTCATCTCAGCTCGTAGACTTACAGGCACACACAAACAGGCCCAATCCCAATTCTATTTTTGTACCCCTACCCCTTCCCCTTCCCCTTGGCCCTTACAACCGAGGGTTAAGGGGAAGGGCTTCAAAACTTACCCCTAAGAATTGGGACAGCACTTCAACACCTGCACACGTCATCATATGTCATCACGATCTCTTGCTTCATATGAGATCAGACGATCGCGACTGCTATAGTTATTCCAGTAGTGTTATTTTGTGGTGTTTATCTTCAGGAAATCACTCAAGGCATATATTATGTTATCATAATGATCTAATGTGGCAATAAGATCGTAACTGTACTGTGTATTTACACAGTGGCCATATTCATCTATGTAAACACACGAAAACAACATTAACATTATATCAGACACTGTAAAAAGCTCATTTTCAGCCACTAGACTGCTCTGACAGGGTATTCGAGTGTTATCGAGTGACAGAATGTTGTAGGACTGCTGTACAGGAGTTATTATTAGGGATTATAGATCGCGAAATTTAGCGTTTTTTTTTTTTTTTGCGTTTTTTTTAAAAAGCATGACCGTAAAACATGAACGCGGTTATGAATATAATAAAACATGTGTTTGTTTGTCGTAAAAATTCGTAATATTGACAAAAAATACTAATTTGTGGATCTCCTTACTTCCGGGTTCAGCTATACTGCCGTTGTGGCAGGTGTATTCTGGGAAATATTCTTACCCCTCCGTTTCAAGTGTGCTCCTGGAAAATCTTCGTTCGAAGGGGTGTATACCCCTTGCCCTTAGCCCTACGCCTTCAAGCTAAAGAGAATTGGGACAGCCCTACCCCTTGGCGGGCACGCGCAAAACGAGGGGTAGGGGTAAGGGGAAGGGCTAAGGGGTAGAATTGGGATTGGGCCACAGTCAATTCGGAGAGAAATAAAACGCACAAATTATTTAAACGTAAAACTGAAGAAACCACAATTCACAAGCGCGTATTGAACCGTGGATGTCGTACCGAACGGTTCAATATTGTATTGAGAATCGTGGCATCCCCTAGTATTTATTATTGTTGATGAAACTTTGTTGTGGTAATACCTGTTGTATTTTATAATTCTTTTGCCACTGAATTTGTTAGGAATGTTTAGCGTTAATATTTTATCCATTGACATTTGTGTTGTTGTCATACCATTACAGTAACCAATAACCCTTTGTAGCTTATATCACTCACAGTAATGTCTGTCTGTTTTTGTCTGTTGCAGATTCACGGCTGCATGCTGGTGCTGTAGCTGTATGTGTTGTTTTTGCTGTTCTGCTGATTGTAGTTGCAGTGTGTGCTGTGAATCATTCTCGTCAAAAGAACACCGATAAAAGAGGCAAGTATCACCTACTGTACAGATACAAGTAAGAAACATCTGCTTTCTGCTTAATTAGTATCTAATTGTGTGTGTGTTTCTTTAAAACAGAAACAGGAAGGTGTTACATTTAAAGTGTAGAAATTCAAAGTAAAAGGTAAGACTGCTCTACTCATTCAGGACATTATATAAGGGAATATTGATGATATATGTCACATTAATGTACAGTATTATACTTAAATGGAACTTCAGATTCTTCACAGGAAGATTTTTCACAGCAGTGTTATCTTTTGCTGTAGTGTGCCATTATTCCTACATTTCAGTTCACCCAGTTTAATCCATTCTTATTTAACTACAGAAGCCAAAACAAGAGGTGAAGAAAGAAAAAGGTCAATTGCAACACAAGAGATGGATTGAATCGAGTTCTCCCGGAAGCTTAGAGAAGAACACTGCCTGCCATATTGAGAGGATTGTTGGTGTCTCTTTCCCATTCCTCCAAAAAATCTAGAGCACCCATTTCTTTATCCAAGTTTTCAGTATCACTGGCTCACCATCTCTGCGCCCTTCACCTGCTTCAAGTCTACATTCCTTCCAGGTGTCTCAGGTCAGTGAGTGAGCACAGTCTCATGGTACCATCGAGAGGCACATTCCAGTCCCTTTTCATTCACTGTTTCTTGCTGGTGGAATGATCTTCACAATCACGTGTGTGCACTGATCCTTCAGACTTCCTCATCCCCTGGACTACTTCATCCCCCCTCTCACTCTCACACACAAACACACACACACTGACCTGCGCTGGGTGCATTGTACTGTATTGACTGCACACTATTAATTATAGCATATTAAGCCTATCTGCAATAATCTTGCAGACCTCCTCCATATCAATGTGCCTGCTAGATCACTCAGATCTAGTGATTTGCCACTCTTTAAAGTGCCTAGAACTAGACCTAAGCTCAATGGTGATTTGCCCAAAGCTGTGCAATAAGTTGCTGCTGGAAATTCATCAACTCTTAAATTTAAACTCACTTTATGGTATTTTAAAATTGTTTTGCTGTTTTAGATTTGTTAGTTTACGTCTTAATATCATAATTTATAAAGTATTTATTATACTGTATTTAAAAAAAAAAAAAAGGAAAGAAAAGCATTGAACATAATTACCTCTTCTGCTAGTTTACACCTGAGCCATAGAGAGAGAGAGAGTTGCGACAACTTCATTGACTCCAATGGAATGTATTATTAATGTTCAGCAGTGGTGATTCATGGAATAATTAATGAGCAATGACAGCTTCTAGAAGCTCTTAAATAGTTCCTGGAAGTTAGCATTTGTGATGCACTTTTGAAAGGTACAAACATAAGATTGTGTATGTTTTAATGTAATCTGACATTATTTAAATTAACAAACATTTTGGTCTTCCATTTCTATTTCTTTTGTCACACCTCTCTCTCTGGTTTACAAACAATAAATGCTTCCTGAGATTCATTTCAATTGAACACTAACTGCCATTTTGTAGCCGTTTCTGTACTTTTATATAGAATTATAAGAATTTTATAAAGTCAAAAAGCATTTTGTGTGTGTGAACAAGATGTAGGTAATGTGAGACTTTTTCCAATGTTAAACTTTTATTACAAACAAAAGGGAAATGCAAAAAATTATGAACTTTGTATTATCATTTACTTGAAGATTGAACTTGAAATGTTATAAGCATTACCGTGTCCATGGTCTCAGTTGTTTTTTTTTGGTACAAAAAAACAATAAATAATTTTGTGATCTTTTAATGTTAATTGTAATTTGTACTTTGATTATGGATGTCATGCAACTCAGGTTGAACTTCTCAGCTGCTGCTTCTAAATAAATGACATGAAGTGAGAACAGATTCATTGTGTTTTAATGGACATGGCATTCTGGTGCCACAATTCTTGATTCAGTACTAGATCAATAGTTCATATTGTAATCCTAATTGAAGATAGATGGCACCAAAACAATCTACTAATTATCTGAAAACATTTCACCGTGTGAGACGGCATCTACCCATGCTAAAGTCATATAGATTCAAATATATAAGTACATTTCCATCTATTTAAATATTTGATTTTGCGACCATGCATTATTTAAATTTTTTTATTTTTTTTCACTTGTGCCCATGCATATGTATCCCATATTCCAGGTCATGTGAAGGGTATACTATCACATATGTATTTATAAATGCAGCTTGAAGATAAAAATTTACTGTCAGATGAGTACAGCGAAAGAGACAAAGTCCTCCTCTCTGTAAGTCCAAACATCATTTGGGGAAAAATTCAAAGGGGGGGGCTAATAATTCTGACTTCAACTGTATCTAGCATATAGATCTTTATTTTTATTTATTTATTTTACTATTTTGATACAATTGTTATTATATCAAAAATAGCAGCTGATTGAATATCAATATTTTGCAAGGTTTTGAATTTAAAATTCCAGTATCTTGACAAAACTACACCTCAGTTAATCACTCTGTCCAAATGAACATGTTTGTAGCTTTGTATCACATTGGATAACAACTCGCACTATAAAATAAATCATATTTTCAGATTTGAATACATGCAGAAAATTACATTTTTAAAAAACAAACAGAAACTGCAAATCAGGAGGAGATCGGAGGCTCAAGAGGTATAACAGACTAGTAAATGAGAAGTGGGTTAATTTATCAATGTTTTCTCCTTTTTGGTGTTACAAGTCACAAAGCTTCACAATTTACTGTTAAAAGACTGTCAACTCAAAAACCCTTTATTTATTATTAAACTATTTATAATCCTAATATTAAAATTAGAGTAGATCACCTTTTGAAAGTGGGGGTATTTTAGTTTTTTATTTTATTAGTTTAGGTTTTTTTTTTTTTTTTTTTTTGCTTCTTTGGGGCTAAGCCCCTTATCCCTTTCGACCCTAGCAACGCCCCTGATCATGACAGTATCCTGTAGTATTTTAATGACACCCTCATTGATCTGATCAATGGAGAGGCCAGTGAGAGCTGTTTATATGATGGTGAAGGCGGGAGATTAAGAGACCGACTGGAGGTGGACTATGAGTCTGGATCTCTGACCATCACAAACATCACAGCTGAACACACTGGAGTTTATGAAGCAGAGATCATCAGGAGTGAGAGTGCAGGAACCGAAAGCCCAAGTGTGACAGCACTAAAGTCATTCGAAGAACAAACAACAACATGAGTAACAACATAAAAGCATTGTTTGTTAGTATCAGTGGTGAGTTATTCAATATAATTTATTTACCCCTTCACAGCTTTTTTTCTGTCTGCTGTTTGAACAGACATGCAAAGACTTGTTTATTCTGATTTTCTGTGTAATTTTATAACACCACGTGTCAATAACACATTTACTGCACAAATGCAGTTTCATTTACACATTAAGTTTTCTATAAACCAATATTAGTCATGACACCGCTACAAAAGAAGCATCCTACAATGACTGGTGTTTTCAGTGTTGAGTTATGTTTGTTTGTTATAGAGGTAAAGTTGGTTTTATATTCGGATATTCAGACATTCTCCTTAATAATATAATTATATCTTTGCAAATACTAGATAAGGAAATCATAATAGCTGCAAATGACTATCAAAGTACAACATTGTTCACAGTGAATTAGATCGTGTTAATGTTGTTTAGACGTCATACTTGCATGCTAATTTAGATGGAATATTCAAAGTAACATGGTAAACAATATTGAGACTGCTAAATGTGAACGAATGTGCGAATATAAAACCAACTTTACCTCTATTTGTTTGTTTTCATCATGTCAGGTCCTGAATAACCTAATGAATCTTCCAGAAAGGAACTGCAAGATTCTGGCAAGAGTAAGAATATGCTTCCTGCTTTTTAATTGTTGTTTTTAATTTGCTGTTATTGCCGACAATCTGCTGTAATTCTTGTACTGTGCTGTTAGCACCATACTGATTGTATTACCTGCTCATTCGTGAATTATTGAGTGTTTAAGTACCAGTTGGTGTTATATATACATGTTGTAGTATGATACTACTGTATTTATCACGTATGTGCTCATTATGTGACGATGCTCGTGTACATGCGGCGATCATTCACGTTGGTTGCACATGTTCAGACAATTAAGCTGCCCGTCATGGAGCATTCATGTGCTTGTGGCGCCCTCTAGTGGACATTTAGAGAATTCCGCTCACGTTATCTATTGAGATTAAATTGTTATTTTTATGCTTAAATTGTGTGCTGTTCAGTTGTTAATGTTTATTGTAAAACATCTGTATTTATTATTGTTTATTGTTTATTTCAGAAACCACGTATATGATCCATTTGTATACCAAGTCCTTCAGTAAATCCAAATCATAACCAAATATCTAGAGTGCCTCTCTTCAATTGTTTCACACCTAAAATTAATATATCCTAGAACCCCCTCCATTTCTGTGTGTGTGTACATACCATAAAACGGTTAGCATTAATTAATCTTAGGTGATGTTAACTTCTATGTTCTAAAACTCAAAATCGAAAGTCAAAACTATTGCATTTAATGGACTTAACTAACTTTAACATATTATAACGTTGTAACAAGTAGTACATCTATTTCTGATTGTTAATATTAGTTAATGCATTATAAGTGTTTATTATAGTGTTACCTGCTGTTTTTCATAAACATTTTGCCCCTGACTTCATTAGAAACGTGTTTACTGTGAAACTTTATGTCCAGTGAAGAAGTGCACAAAAAATGTAGCGGTAAACCCCTTGTAGCATATGGTAATATCAGACATACTGAAACATAATTTGGGAAAGCAATGTTTGTTTTAGATGTTCACTTAGGACTTCAATGTAAACAAATATAAACAATGAACATGTCATAATCACATTGTCAGATTCACTCACACTAATGTCTGAAAGAACATTTTTTTTATTATTCAGGAAATATTTTAAGGGAAAAGCTTGTTTAAAAATGTTAGAATATTTTTCATTCTTTAAATCATTGTGATCAGTGTCATTTCATTGTTATCGGTGTTGTCGTTATTTGTGTTTTTTGTGTGTGTAAAATGCCTGATCATTAAGAAACAGTTATGATTATATATTATATATTGATTATTTATTAACAATGATTCCATGAATATCACCAATGCTGCCAATATGGCATTAAAGACATAAATCAATAAATAAACACTAACCTCTGTCTGTTTTATTTGTTCCAGATTCACGTCTCTCTGCAGGTGCTATTTTAATATCTGTTGCTGCTTCTGTTCTGCTGCTGATTGTAGCTGCACTGAGTGTCGTGATTTACTGTCACCATCAGAGGGATTAAAGAGGCAAGTTTCACCTTCTGTAGAGTCAGAAAGTATAAAATATTATCTGTATTGTGCCTAATTAGTATCTAATTGTGTGTTGTTGTCTTTTTACATGATTAAGGAGTTGTGTAGAAAGTCAAAGCAGGAGGTAAGACTGCTTTACTCATGTAGGACATTATTTGAGGCTTATTGATTATTTTACATCAGATCAATGTGCAGGATTTAGCAATTTTTAAAATACTTTTTTTTAGCTGTAGTGTGCAATTGATATGTACCAGTTTACACCCCAAACATTCTGTTATTAAATGAATGTTGTTGTTGTTTTGTATGCATAAGGACTGTATGGTCTTCAGAGATCTCACCGTCAGAGGTGAAGAAGAAAATAAATATCCAACCCAAGAGACGAATGGAATCAAGTTCTTCCTGGAGCTTGGAGCAGAACTGTGTATAGAGGAAAGAAGGACGTTCTGCGGACGATCACTACTGTGTGAAGCTAAAAGACAGAAGATATTTTGATGTATCCACATATGGACAAGCCAAATGCTGTATTCTGAAGGAGTGCACTTTTTGATTAAGTAACATATATCCATACATATGTATTTATGATCATATTATGGCATAATGTGTGTGCGTATTATAGTGTTATGTCCAGTAGGGGGTGGTGTGACATCCCTTTTCAGAGTAAAACTTTAACTATATCTGTGTCATTGCTTTATTCTAGGGTTGTCACGATACTGGAATTCGGTACTAATCGATACTGAAGTTTTAATAACGTCCATTTCCCGTGAACATTTGAGCGTGTTCTTAAACAGCGCTGATTTGCCGTTGTGTTCATGTGCTCAACAGACTGTGATTGGCCCTGAAAGTCATCAGTTCACCGAACTCACCGCTATTTACTGAGTGTAACCACAGATACAGGGACATATATAAGCTGACATACGAGTGATCCGCTGATGAATCATGGTTTTAAAATGCTCCAGTGTCCCGGTATCTGTGATTACACTCAGCAAACAGCGGTGAGTTCGGTGAACTGATGACCTTCATGACCAATCGCAGTCATGTCTGTTGATCAAAGAGATTACGGAGACCTCTCATGTGGAACTGGATGTTTGATGCTACTGAACCAGGTGTCACTAGATATGAATTTTACTGTATTAAATAATTAATTCTCTTAAATGATTCTGTTATAAGAGGATTTAACCAATCATGTTAAAACACCTATATGTATGTCGCAGTTAAAGAAGTTAAGTTAGAGTATAATTGTTGATTTGACACTGTAAGCAGAGCGGCCTATGAATTCTGTACGAGTGTTGAAGCTGGCTTCTGCTGATGAAACTGCAATCTATCTTCAGTAAACTTTCTTTGATTCAATCTCTGACTCTGAGTCTTCTTCATCTGACACACCGGACATTTTTGGGTTAAAACTGTCAATTCCCCAACAATTCTCACAGAGAAGGTGAACTCTTCATATTTCAAACACTTTTATGTGAATGATGGTGTCTCTTGGTCTGGGTAAGAGTCGAAATGTTCAGGGCGATTCTGTAATCGTATCAGCGTGGAGCTTGTATGCTCCACAATACATGAAGTTAAGCAAGCATCTTATACTATTGGATGGATCTTTGAGAATTTGATGTCTTGTATTGATCATGTTGTGTTGGATCACATCTGGACCACAGCTGGCCCTCCAGGACCGAGTTTGGGCACCCTTGCTTTAGAGCATGGGTCTCAAACTCAATTCCTGGAGGGCCGCAGCTCTGCACAGTTTTAGTCCAACCTTAATCAAACACATCTGATCCAAATAATCAAGGTGTAAGAATAAGAGGAGAAATTGGCCCAAAATCAGCCCGATTATCTTGTGGTGTGTGCTCAGCATTAGTTTCAGTTGAACTCATATCTGACTCCAATTAAATATGAGATGGTTTTTCCAACAATATTTGGCGATTAGTGAATTACGGTGAATATTTGATCATTTCCTTTATCTTGCCAGTGCACTGCATCTAGGGATTGAAGCAAATTAGAACTAAACTCTTCAGGAGAGTGACCTTCCAGAACCCTCCAGAATAATATACTATTTATAAACCAGTTATTTAAAAATATATATTTATGTTTATATAAAATGTATTTGTTATTCCAAATATTATATTTTCTAGGGGAAAAGTTATGTTTATAGACCAATGTCCATGCCATGATAGCTTGTTGGTGAAACCTTGCAAGTTTTAGTGGAATTCTCTCAATACTATAATTACATCTTAACAAAAAACACACACACACACACACACACACACACACACATGTAGGTATATCCTGCACTTTTTTATTGAACAATATAGACCGTAACAATTACAGTATAGTGAAATATAGAAGGAACATAGGGGATAAAGCAGTAAAGAAAATAAAAGACGTAATATTCAAAGAATATATAATAACAGACAAACAAGAAGTATACATGAAATAAAGCATAAAATGAAAATAAGATACAAAGTAAGTGAAAGTACTTCAAAATAAAGTACTGATGTTACAGGTGTATTTTAAATAGGGCATTACAAGATTCCTAGCCTTAGTGTTTCCTGAACCAGAGAGTGTTTCAAAATATTGTTGCAGTTCTCTTATGAATACCTTAAAAAGCGTTTAACCTGCACTTATGGATGTGATATTTAGCAAGTAAAAGATTAATAAAACAGAATGCTTTCTCAGTATTGTTATCTGTATCAGTAAAACCAAATAACATGCTCTCCCAAAACAGTGAAAATTTTGAATAAACTCCCGTCACAAATTGCAAAAGTTACCCCAAAATATTTTTGTGTAGGTACAGTACCAAGCACATTGTGTCAAAATCCGGTTTAAATCTTTTTAGGTAACTCACTGGGTAGAATCTGTGGATTAATTTAAAGGACATTTCTCTGATTTTGTTCGCTATAAGGTATTTGTGTGGCAAAAGCCAAACCTTTCTCCAGTTGGAAATATTTGTAAAATTGCTCCAATAAGCAACAACATGATTTTGTGACTTCTATCTGAAACAGTGCACGGATTAATGTTTTGTTAGATGAATTTGGAGCAAGACAAGCATTTTTTCCCATTGTTGTTTCAAACGGATCAAAAAGTGTTGGTATGATACATGCAGTTCTGTTCAAATAGAACTTACAGTGTAAACACTCGGAAACAGAATGCAGAAACGGCATCAAAGACAATGGCGAATTCTTTTGGCGAGACAGGAAAAACTCCTGTAAAAACTCATAAAATGATAGCAAAAGACAATTTTCAAGAGATCGTGTACTAAAATAATTTTGTTGTTATACTAATTCTGAAGAAATAAGAACGAGTGCGGAGGAAAATACCCTGCGCTTTGTTTACTTCCGCTTTGCAAATATGGGCTGCGTTCGAAACCGCATACTCAATGAGTAGGTACTCAATTTCAATAAGTACTTACTTAACGAGGACTAAAAGAGTAGGCACTCAACAGCCAAATCTCGTTAAGTATGAATAGGATCGTACCACATCCGCCATGTTTACGTTATCATGTGACTGATGTTAGAAGCGCAACAACTTTAAAGAAATTGCAGGTCGAATGAATCTTAATTTAAATTAATATTTTTATTTTAAAAAAATTTCACATGAATTTGTTGTTGTCTTTATTGTTTGTATAACATTTTTCATCCACAAGTAACCTGCTTAAATCTCGTTTGTTTTGCTGACTTGTTTGATTATTTAACGCAGATATATTTAACCTTCTCATTGTGCATCTGTGTGCATATAATCTCATAATACAAGAAACCCATTACATTTACGTCATTTTTGTTAATTGTAAACGATACAACCATGTTATTCAGAGCCTGTATAAATTATAAGTTCTTTATTAATAATAATTATAACAATCCTATAATAATAATATAAATAAGATAACAGGACAGAAGCAACTCATAGCATCAGTAACGTGACAAATGTACCTAATAGTTTTCAACGCCTTTTTCTTATATAAACCTTGTGCCATCTAAAATTTTCTTGTAAAATGAACATTTTTCTCAGCCTCCAATATAGTTATTTTACTTTAATGGCAATCCAAAGAACCTATTTTTTTTGCCATAAAAGTGGATTAACTGAACATACACACCGGAGCTTGCAAATTTTTTTCGAACAGATGGCATTTAAAGGTTTTTGCATCTGAACTCTTCGTATACCAGAAGATATGGAGAATTATTGTAATATTTTATTATATTGGCATCAATAGTGTGCTGTTACATAGGCCCAATCCCAATTCTACCCCTTAGCCCGTCCCCTTACCCCTACCCCTCGTTTTGCGCGTGCCCGCCAAGGGGTAGGGCTGTCCCAATTCTCTTTAGCTTGAAGGCGTAGGGCTAAGGGCTAGGGGTATACACCCCTTCGAACGAAGATTTTACAGGAGCACACTTCAAACGGAGGGGTAAGAATATTTCCCAGAATACACCTGACACAACTGAACCCGGAAGTAAGGAGATCCACAAATTAGTATTTTTTGTCATTATTACGAATTTTTACGACAAACAAACACATGTTTTAGTATATTCATAACCGCGTTCATGTTTTACGGTCATGCTTTTTAAAAAAAACCGCAAAAAAAACGCTAAATTTCGCGATCTATAATCCCTAATAATAACTCCTGTACAGCAGTCCTACAACATTCTGTCACTCGATAACACTCGAATACCCTGTCAGAGCAGTCTAGTGGCTGAAAATGAGCTTTTTACAGTGTCAGTACAGTTACGATCTTATTGCCACATTATATCGTTATGATAACATAATATATGCCTTCAGTGATTTCCTGAAGATAAACACCACAAAATAACACTACCGCTTGCAATAACTACAGCAGTCGCGATCATCTGATCTCATGTGAAGCAAGAGATCGTGATGACATATGATGACGTGTGCAGGTGTTGAAGTGCTGTCCCAATTCTTAGGGGTAAGTTTTGAAGCCCTTCCCCTTAACCCTCGGTTGTAAGGGCCAAGGGGAAGGGGAAGGGGTAGGGGTAGGGGTACAAAAATAGAATTGGGATTGGGCCTTACTGTAGGCCATCCAAGAGTGATGTTCATCTTTGCGTACAGTAGTGCTTTAGTCTGCTTGTTTTACATGACCACAATTTGAAGCAGGGAATTAACATTTTAATTTATTCTATACCTTAAAATATATATTTTTAATTTCAATAATGAAGGACATCTATATAAATCAAACAAACCATATATATAAATGAAACAAAATACAAATTAACATTTGTTTTATATGCCACAGCTATGCATTATTAGTCAATAGACAAATGTAGCAAAGTGAGTACATCTTCATTTACAGTCAAAATATGAAAAAATGTATATATTATTGAAAAATTATTATTTCATTTATTGACCATAAAAGGAAACATTAATATATGATTAAAAGAATGAATAAAAATAACCAAGACAAATAAGTCCACAACACATGAAACAAAGCTTTATTCAAACTTGTTCTACAATCATGTAGAACCGCATGTTCTGCTGCATCTCCACACAGCGGGGCCAGTTCTGCAGATGATCAGCAGGTGTTCATTTGTGTTCGTCATCATCATCAGCATCATCACTGCTGCAGTCAGACTAAAACGGGGTTAAGACATGAAGCTGTCCATGCCTGAGAAACCTATTCTAAAGAAGAAGAGACCACAGCAACATCTGTCAGGGTCTTGTCCAAAGCACTACAGCATCTCCAACATCATCTCCTTCATCATCTCCAGCACACTGCTGCGCTTCTTCATCCTCAATGCACAGGGCACCTGAGGATATTTCAGATCATACAAAATAAAGAAGTCATTTTAACAGACTAATGTCATTTTGTGTTCGAAAATAAAAATAAATTTCTCATTAACACCTATACAAATGAACAGATAAAACAAATGAATTATGGTTTTATTTAGGTTTATTAATATTATACAGCAGTGAATGCTACATTAGCACAAACGCATCACTCACTCAGGTGTCTGTTTAATGTTGTCATTTGCTGATCTGCTACACTTCTCATATATTTATGTCAGACATTTAATAATTGTCTTTTGTTTATGTAAATTCACGTTTGAAGCGTAACGTTATGTGCTTCAAGTTCCCACATAATTATGTTTTAGAGCAAAATAAAACAAACATAACGTCACTATAAAGCATCTTTACACTGTCAGCAACTCTACAGTTCACTGTACATTAACGTTAGCTCAACACATGCGATTTAACCCAGGGAAGCGTCTCTTTGCTTTCCAATAACTTACGTTTCAAAGCGTCCGCGTCCCGTTTTTCCTCAGTATTATGACGTATCCTCTTCTCCTGCTTCTTCTTCTCCGTGCTGAAGGCTTTCCCATGGCCTCCTGGGATAGATAAGTAACCATCCGAGAATACTCCGGAAGCTGGCCAGAAGCAGTAGGGCATCCGGGGATTTCTCGCCTACACTTTTATGATTACTGAAGTTTCAAATGTACTTTGTAGCCGATAAGCACTTAGGGTGCGATGGATACAATATTTCTCTTGTGTATTAGTTTAAATTATGAAACACACAACAACAGGCCAGATCACCAGGTTCGCTACGGGAGGGCAAAATGAAGCAAACACAAGAACCAGACAGACCAGGAGAATGACTTTTAACCAAAAGAAAGTTTTTACTTTCAAAATGTTTGAATGAATGGAATCATGAAATGTAAAAACACCAAATAAATAAATAAAACGTATAAACAAACAATAAAAGGTTTTTTTCTCTTTGCTCTCTTTTGGAAATCTTTTGTAGTTTTGCTTTATTTAAATTGTATTTATTCACTGTACTAATTGTTTTATATGTATAATAATATTTATATTCAATTTTAATTTATGTATATAAATTATTTCAACTACAATGATTTAAATCCTATTTTTATACTATTATGTAAATTCTATTTATAAACTATTATGTAATTAAATTCTATTTGTCAACTATTATGTATTTAAATTCTATTTATAAACTATTATGTAATTAAATTCTATTTGTCAACTATTATGTATTTAAATTCTATTTATAAACTATTATGTATTTAAATTCTATATTTCTCTATATTTATATTTCTCCTTGGGGATTCAAATGTCTACTCTTATTTGGTTAAACTTGTACCCAAAAACAAAACAAAACACTTGTAACAATCAGGATGTAAAACAAAAATCAAATAAACAGCACAATGTAGAGACAATGTAGAACAATGTAGAAAACTCACAATAATCCCATGTGTGTAAACAGTTCTCAGTCTATAAGTAAATGTGTATGTGTGTGTGGGTGTGTGTGTTGAAAAATCCTTGAAGTCCGAACGATGAATCTCACGAATGAAAAAAATATCTTTTAGTGGTGTAGTAGCGCAATTCTCTGTCACGCAATTTTCAATAAGGCACAGTAGTTGAGTTAACAACTCAGTGAAGGGGTAAATGATGAGAAATACCACACAATGGATGCACTCCGCAGGTAACCGCAATTAAGGCACAGATCACGTTGATGTAGAGCAGAATTTCTCTTTGTCTCTGCCTACAGGTCTGGGTGGCTCGCCATCACAGGATCACAGCAATTTCAAGTCCAAAAATAAAAACCTGACCTGTTTACACAACAGGATCACAAATATCACAGACAATTTACATCACTATAATACACATCACAGCTTAAATTGAATTCAACATTAACTATAAGTGGGTATAAAATACAACTGGAGTGCTTTTGACACTTAAAGTGCAAATATGACATTCATGTGCGATTAATGCAGTGCAAGTTAGCATTTTAGCACCTAACAGCACTTCTTCAGTGCATAGAACATTCAAAATACTCCCTGAACCGTAATATATGTGTAAACTCATTTAAAAAACTAACACTTCAGCACATTAATACAATATAAACACTCAATTCAACAGAATTAACATCATTTGGCTGCAAACTCACCAAATCCGGGTGATTCCAAAACAGAAATGCTAACCGCATGGAATTCTACAGCGCCCACAATCCACAGTCATCCACTCAAAAGTCATCAACCATCGCACTAAAAATGACCCAATAACATTTATACAGGGACTAAGACATCATATAACACATTATTTATGCATATTAAGAAAAAGATGATCGTTATATTTGCCTTTTAATCTCTTTTGTGACACCCGCGATCTGCAGTGTCTCCTCTCTCTCACTCTATGCGTCTCGTCTGAATGACGTCATACACAGCGCCCACTATATGGCCAAAGATTACGCTTTTCTTTTAGTTCAAAAATAATTATTTTAACGTTCACTCTTCAAGATAACTTTGTTTAAAGTATTATTTAAATAATTTAATATCATTTAGTTAAAATAAATTAATTATAATTTGGGTTTTATTTATCTTAACCAGCTCGATACTGATCTGTGTTACACCCTCCCCGCTTAAATATATGCAAGTCCCTTTGCATTGTTTTTACTTAAAGTCTAGGGTTTGGAATGTCTAGGTAATCTGGGTTGTTCTGCAAGAGATTCAACAAAGGCTGTGTTCAAACCCTGTAGCAAGGATTGAATGATGGATATCATTGGGTTTCCCATTTCTGGGTAAGTCAGTCGTTTTGACTTCTGCTTAACTCTTTTAGACTTTCTCAGTTGACTTTCACTTTCGTCTTGATCTGTTTCTTCCTCAGGTTCATCAGATTCGGTTAACTCTGATTTGCGTCTTCGTTGCAAGGCATCAGGTATGGTTTCTTCCTCTTGCAATAAGGATGTTTCAGTGATTTTTCCTTTTCTGTTTTTTTCAGGTGTGTCCAGTGTTTCCTGTTCTACTACAGGTAAGTGGTTTCTCTCTTGCATGCTTTCTCTTACAGGTTCTGCGGTACCAGATGGAGGTTCGATCTCAGATAAGTATTGTGAATCAGGTAAGTCCTTGGTATTTGGTGTGCATTCTCTTCCAGGTGGATCCCTTTTTCCTGACACACTTCCTGCATTTGTATGGTCCAGAGCAGTGTTGGGAACAGGCATCGGGTCAGGTAAGGTTTGGTTTGTGGATTCAGAATTCAAGGGACTCTCTGTGGAGCTCTTTATTATGTTGTACTCCCGGGTAAACCTGTCAGAAGTAATTACTGGCACATCAAAGTTTTGGTGTAAGTAATCATCCTCATCAGAACTCAGATGTTCAGAGTTCTCTGGGCATTCCTTGTCTTCTAGACCTCGACTTTGTCTGGTTACTCGTTTCTTTTGAGGTTCCACTACATCAGGTTCATCAAGTGGGGATAAAAACCCACAAGGTAACAATAAATCTCTGTGCAGGGTTCGCAGGGGGCCTTCTTGTTTTTCAGGTCTCACTGTATAGACCGGTAGCTCACCCGCACGACTCACAACGACATGTATCACAGGGTCCCACCTGTCAGCCAGTTTATGTTTTCCGCGTATCCTCACATTTCTGACTAACACGCGGTCACCTTCTTCAAGAGTTACCTCAGTTACTCTGCGGTCAAACCGGACTTTATTTCTCTGAGCAGTTTTTGCTGCATTCTTCTGAGCTAACTTATAGCTCTCTTGAAGATGGGATTTTAGTGACTGAACATATTGTGAGTGGGATCTGGGGCCATCACGGTTCACTGAGGTGTTGAAAATCAAATCTACTGGCAGTCTTGGCTGGCGTCCGAACATAAGTTCATATGGTGTGTAGCCAGTTGTTTCGTGCTTCGTGCAGTTATAAGCGTGCACAAGTGGCTTTACAAAATCCTTCCAATGAGTCTTATCTTGAGTTTTCAAGGTACCCAGCATTCCCAACAGAGTCCGATTAAAACGCTCAACTGGATTCCCTCTTGGGTGATACGGTGTAGTTCTGATCTTTTTAATACCTGAAATCTCACAAAGTTCTTTGATTGTCTTGGACTCAAAGTCAGGTCCTTGGTCGCTGTGAAGCTTTTCAGGCATGCCGTAGTGAACTAAGAAGTTTTCCCACAAGCTTTTCGCAACTGTTCTGGCTTTCTGGTTTGGTGTGGGGACTGCAACTGCATACTTGGTGAAGAAATCGGTTATTACTAGGATGTCTTTGGTGTTGCTACGGTCGGGTTCGAGGGACAAGAAATCCATGCACACCAATTCGAGTGGACGGGTGACTTCGATGTTCACTAGGGGTGCTGCTCTTTCTGGCAAGGTCTTTCTACATACACAGCGACTGCATGTTTTGACTTTATTCTCCACATCAGTAGCCATCCTGGGCCAATAGAATCGTGACCGGATGAGATCAAGAGTCCGTTCTATTCCCATATGGCCCATGTTGTCATGCAGGCTTTCCATGGCTACAGCTCTTAAATCAGGTGGAAGAACAAGTTGGTACGTAACGGAATCTCCAAGAGTTCTTTTTCGGTAGAGAACACCATTTCTCAGTTCAAGTCTCTTCCACTCTCTCAGCAGGAAAGGAAGATCTGGTAGCTCGTGTCTTAGTGCAGGTAGGACTGCGTTTCCTGTTTCCATTTGAATTATAATTTCTTGAAGTGCTGGATCATTTCTTTGTTTTTCTCTCAATTCTTGCTCCGACATAGAGGAAACAACTGAAGATCCTCCCATGTTCTCGTACTCCTCAGGAATTGCTTCTGGGCACATAGTGATTGACTCAATCAGAGTGAGGCAGTTGCTGGCATTGGCTTGATATAAAAGCCTATTACACACTGCTTGAACTACATCAGCAGAAACCAGGGTGGACTTTGCGACTTCAGGTGAGTGTGACAATGTGAACTGGCGTATACGGTCTTGCTCTTTTTGGGATGGTAAGTCATTAACTAGATCACCATGGGGTCGTCTGGAAAGTGCATCTGCATCAAGATTGCTTTTTCCAGGGCGATACTGGAGGGTAAAGTCGAAGGTTGACAAAGCAGACAACCACCTATAGCTGGTTGCATCCAACTTTGCTGAAGTCAAGATGTATGTGAGGGGGTTGCTGTCTGTAATAACTTTAAAACTGCATCCATAAAGGTAATCACAAAACTTTTCGGTAACTGCCCACTTCAGGGCGAGGAATTCCAGCTTGTGGGCAGGATACCGGGCTTCGCTCCGTGACAAACCTCTACTGGCATATGCAATTACCCGTGACACTCCGTCTTGCTCTTGATAGAGTGCGGCGCCTAGTCCAGTGGTACTCGCATCTGTATGCAGCACATATGGCAATGAAGGATCTGCAAATCCTAAAACTGGTGCTTCAGTAAGTTTTTCAATTAGACTCTCAAATGATTGCTGGCAGTCAGTCGTCCACCGCCCTCCAAAAGGCTCTTTAGGATCAAGGTAGGTCTTCTCTTTACTTCTTCCTTTACAGCTCTTTCGAAGAGGGGGATACCCTGCAGTTAGCTCATTCAGTGATTTTACGATCTTTGCATAATCTTTAATGAACCGTCTATAATATCCAGAGAAACCCAGAAATGAACGCAGCTCTTTCAAGTTTCTTGGATTTGGCCAGGTCTTAACGGCTTCTATCTTTTGAGGATCCGTCTCCACACCCTTTTCTGAGACGATGTGACCGAGATATTTAACCGACTTTTGGAAAAACTTGCACTTTTCCAAAGAAAGCTTTAGTCCGTAGTCTTTCAATCGTCCCAAAACATGGAGAAGACGTTGTTCATGTTCTTCTAGGGTATCTGAGAAGACAATCAAATCGTCCAAGAACACCAGGACTTCCGAAAGGTTGATGTCACCCATGCACTTCTCCATCAGCCTTTGGAATGTGCTGGGAGCGTTAGTTATGCCCTGAGGCATCCTGTTAAACTCCCAAAAGCCTAACGGGCACACAAAAGCAGTCTTGGGTTTGTCTTTCTCCTCTAGTTCAATTTGATAGTATCCAGATTTAAGATCAAGCACTGAGAACCATTTTGAGCCTCGAAGTGCAGAAAAGGTTTCTTCCAAGTTGGGCAAGGCATAGGCGTCTTTGATGGTCTGCATATTCAACTTGCGGTAATCAATGCAAAGTCTTACGTCACCATTCTTCTTTCTTACCACAACAATAGGAGAAGAGAAAGATGATTCAGACTCACGAATTATACCAGCCTCCAGAAGTTCTTCGAGATGTTGACGGACAGCCTCGATATCGTTGGGATGGATAGGCCTTGCTCTGTGTTTGAAGGGTGTTTCATCGTGTAATTTGATTTCATGTTTCACTTTGTCTGTTCTTCCAACATCCATGTCGTGTTGTGCAAAGACTTCCGGGATAGCACGCAGTTTCTGGGTGACCCTCTTTTTCCACTCCTCTGACAGACTGGAATCACCGAAATCAAAGCAGAGATCGTCAGTTGATTTTACATTAACATTTGGCTGAGAGCCATCAAATTTCACAGCTTTGTGTGACATTACTTTCTGTAGGGCATGCATATCTGCTATAACACTCTTGCCAGGGATGATGATGTCGTGCTCAGTCTCATTTCTCAACACCACAGGAACTTTTCGTGCTGGATGTTGAGGTAAGTTAAGTAGACAGCTGGCAACTAGCAGACCCCCAGGAAAAGGAGAACATGACGGGGGCTCCATCACAGCCCATTTTTCTGCCACTTGGCCTCGTACATTCACTACTCCTTCAAGAACAACACTCTGGCCCGCGGGAACAATGGCAGGGGTAACATCTGGAAGCCTGACTATTCCAATACTGCTGTTAACTTTTTGCTGACGTCTGTGTTCAATAACCCTAATCACTGCTCTGTACCCCAATGGAATGGCCTGAGGAACAGAACCATCAGCTGCAAGGTATTTGTCGTATACAAGATCTAAGGTGTTTGTGCCAATTAGCACCTTAGGCTGAGCAGTACCACCAGTTTCCGGTACCACAAGAGCTAGAGTGGACACCTCAACAGCAGATCCAAGGAACTCTTTTGGAAACAGGACTCTTACTTCAACGTACCCAAGGTAAGGCACTGTTTGACCATTCGCAGCTTCTATTTCTAACAGGTCCTCTAAGGATATGATGGGTAAGTTTGAAAGATTTGTCTCATAGAAGGACTGGGAAAGGGTGGTTACTTGAGATCCGGTGTCAAGCAAACATGGACATGGGTTTCCTTCAATGTTCACTTCAGCAGTACACTTCATGCCAATTAAACCTTTAGGTAGACCACTTGAATGGTAGTTTTTAGGAGATTTTAAACTGTTACTGTTTTTTGAACTTTTGAGACTTGTTTGGCAAGCTGCAGCCCTCGTACGTCTCACTACCAGGGCTGGGCGGCGTTTAAAGTTTCAGAAGTACTTGGTCCATATTGATTGTCCCATGCAGCTTGACGCTCCTTTAACTGTTTCCTTTTCTCTGTCACTAGAGATGGGTTTGGTACGTTCTCACAAATTGATGCAACATGTCCATCCTCACCGCACTGAAAGCAATAGCCTGGCTTTGGTCTGTAATTTGGCTTTTGACTGGCTGGAGATCGATTTTCTCTGGGGAACTGCACATCATTTTGCTTTGCTCTGTTTAAACTGCTCCTTGACTCTGGGCTCTTTTGTACTTTAAGCCTCGTCATCTGACTCTGAAGCTCTGAGACTTGTTGTTTAAGCTCACGGACAGGGTCGGCTTGTGGCAACACAGTTGGTTCTGTTTGTTTACTCTTTTTAGCAAGCTGGTTTTGGAGCTTGGAAATTTGTTTCTTTAACTCAGCAACTTCAGTTCCTTCTGCTACTTCATGTTGATCAAGAGTGTTAGCAGACACAATGTGGGAACCAACCCTTTGTTTCTGTGTTCCTAAGTACTGTCTCATTCGGCTTTCTTTAGCAAAGTGCTTGTTCTCCTCACTGCGCAGCCACAAGAGTAGCTCCGGAAATGAGGGTGGATTGTTCCCTTTGTGCTCAAGCTGAAGGTTTGCTATAAGTGCATTGTCCCAACAACCACGACAGAATTGTTTTAGAAGTTGTCGATCGGCCTCATCAGTGACAATACCATCTCTTTTTATCACCTTAAGAAGGTTTGTGTGCAGTCGTTGCAAATACAAGGAAGGCTTTTCACCTGCATTTTGCAGTGTATTCAGAAACTTGGCAAAGAGATCGTCGCCGTCTTCTACTGTGTCAAAAGCTGAATCCAAGATCTCTAGATAAGCAGCTGGTAAGGCTTTTGCACCTAGCTGTTTGACTATTTCTGATGCTGGTGGCAGCAGGCTGTCTAAGATCTTTCTGGATCTGTGTAAATCAGACAGTGAAGGATCCTGAAGAATTAAATCGACACTGTTCCGCCAGGTGTCATAGTCAACTTCGCCACTAGGGCGGGGAATTTTGCCAGAGAACATTCTTAGTCTGAAAGGTGTACTAGAAGATAAAGCTCCATCACTTCTGACAATGTGCTCTACAACCATTCTTTGCACTTCAGGTGGGTTTATTTGTTCAGACTCAAGTGTGGGTGAAAGTTTTTCTGGAAACACTCTGCGTGCTGTATCTGCAGTTTGTCTTTCTGAATACTCAGTTTGCTTGGGGGATTGAGGAATGTCAGAGCAAGAATCAGATGGCTCAAGATCATTTGATGTAGCAAGATGGTCAGCGACAGAGGGAGCAGTGGAGAGAAGCTGCTCTCTCAGGAGGTCGTTGAAAGTCCTGCCACTGAGCTGTGCTATCCTCTTTAGTTCTGCAAAGTAGTGAGATGTGGCATGTTCGGTTACTGTCGCTAAGTAGATACTTGACAGGAGTCGGATGTGGTAAGTGATGTTGTTTGGACTCTTGAAAGTGTGGGGGAGTAAGGGTTTGAGAGAATCAAGAGCAGAACAACTCTCATACTCTACAATGACATCTCTATGGTATGGTGAATTTGGATCATCTATGCTAACATGTCTACAAATACGACCATGCTCCTTTAAGAAATCAGTTAAGTCTTCATCAAATTCTGTATTTGTTAGTCCTCTAATAATCACTGACTTTTCGATTTGGACGTTCTCAAGCTCAACTATTTCCATGTTGACTCTTATTGCACCACTTCAAATTCAAGTTATTCTCCTGTGTCTTTAAGGGTTCTTAACGAAGAAAAAATGTAATTAATTTGATTATGATGCCCTCCTGGCTGGCTCGCCACTGACTGTAGCCGATAAGCACTTAGGGTGCGATGGATACAATATTTCTCTTGTGTATTAGTTTAAATTATGAAACACACAACAACAGGCCAGATCACCAGGTTCGCTACGGGAGGGCAAAATGAAGCAAACACAAGAACCAGACAGACCAGGAGAATGACTTTTAACCAAAAGAAAGTTTTTACTTTCAAAATGTTTGAATGAATGGAATCATGAAATGTAAAAACACCAAATAAATAAATAAAACGTATAAACAAACAATAAAAGGTTTTTTTCTCTTTGCTCTCTTTTGGAAATCTTTTGTAGTTTTGCTTTATTTAAATTGTATTTATTCACTGTACTAATTGTTTTATATGTATAATAATATTTATATTCAATTTTAATTTATGTATATAAATTATTTCAACTACAATGATTTAAATCCTATTTTTATACTATTATGTAAATTCTATTTATAAACTATTATGTAATTAAATTCTATTTGTCAACTATTATGTATTTAAATTCTATTTATAAACTATTATGTAATTAAATTCTATTTGTCAACTATTATGTATTTAAATTCTATTTATAAACTATTATGTATTTAAATTCTATATTTCTCTATATTTATATTTCTCCTTGGGGATTCAAATGTCTACTCTTATTTGGTTAAACTTGTACCCAAAAACAAAACAAAACACTTGTAACAATCAGGATGTAAAACAAAAATCAAATAAACAGCACAATGTAGAGACAATGTAGAACAATGTAGAAAACTCACAATAATCCCATGTGTGTAAACAGTTCTCAGTCTATAAGTAAATGTGTATGTGTGTGTGGGTGTGTGTGTTGAAAAATCCTTGAAGTCCGAACGATGAATCTCACGAATGAAAAAAATATCTTTTAGTGGTGTAGTAGCGCAATTCTCTGTCACGCAATTTTCAATAAGGCACAGTAGTTGAGTTAACAACTCAGTGAAGGGGTAAATGATGAGAAATACCACACAATGGATGCACTCCGCAGGTAACCGCAATTAAGGCACAGATCACGTTGATGTAGAGCAGAATTTCTCTTTGTCTCTGCCTACAGGTCTGGGTGGCTCGCCATCACAGGATCACAGCAATTTCAAGTCCAAAAATAAAAACCTGACCTGTTTACACAACAGGATCACAAATATCACAGACAATTTACATCACTATAATACACATCACAGCTTAAATTGAATTCAACATTAACTATAAGTGGGTATAAAATACAACTGGAGTGCTTTTGACACTTAAAGTGCAAATATGACATTCATGTGCGATTAATGCAGTGCAAGTTAGCATTTTAGCACCTAACAGCACTTCTTCAGTGCATAGAACATTCAAAATACTCCCTGAACCGTAATATATGTGTAAACTCATTTAAAAAACTAACACTTCAGCACATTAATACAATATAAACACTCAATTCAACAGAATTAACATCATTTGGCTGCAAACTCACCAAATCCGGGTGATTCCAAAACAGAAATGCTAACCGCATGGAATTCTACAGCGCCCACAATCCACAGTCATCCACTCAAAAGTCATCAACCATCGCACTAAAAATGACCCAATAACATTTATACAGGGACTAAGACATCATATAACACATTATTTATGCATATTAAGAAAAAGATGATCGTTATATTTGCCTTTTAATCTCTTTTGTGACACCCGCGATCTGCAGTGTCTCCTCTCTCTCACTCTATGCGTCTCGTCTGAATGACGTCATACACAGCGCCCACTATATGGCCAAAGATTACGCTTTTCTTTTAGTTCAAATATAATTATTTTAACGTTCACTCTTCAAGATAACTTTGTTTAAAGTATTATTTAAATAATTTAATATCATTTAGTTAAAATAAATTAATTATAATTTGGGTTTTATTTATCTTAACCAGCTCGATACTGATCTGTGTTACAACTTCTTTCTTCGCGTACTGTTTTCTCCCATTATGTTGTGGGTGAGTATGCACATATCTAGACAAATTGAGTATACGTACGGCCGAATCTCGCGAGGATTAAGATAATTCTCACCTACTCTTTTTTGAACATTGGGGATTCAAACATACTCAATCGCTCGCATACTGCTTTTTCCATACCTAATAGTAGAGAAGTATGCGGTTTCGAACGCAGCCATGGTCACAACGAGTGCTCTGGAGAGCGCTCTCTGTGTTGCTGCTGACATTACCGTAATCATAATAATACGCGCGCATAAAAATATAAATCGCGGCTGGCTTGACTGTGTTTTTCCGAACCGCGGCTGGCTTGACCGCAGTATTATAACGTCAGTTCAGCAAACTCGCTTTCTCCGCCCCTACAACTTGGAATGAGGTAACATTAAAACACATGCAGTACATCGCAGCGTCCGTATCCCGGCTAGCATCGGAGGAAATGAAGACTGTCACTTTTATCATCCTTGGCATGTTGTCTTGTAAGTTTGTCTCTAAAGTATTTTACTGCGTGGCTGGTTTTCACAGTTTATATATAGAGCTTCTTAAGTTAAAAGTTATGAGCACCCTCGGGTCTCTGTAGCGGGCATACTCGACTATTCACCAGAGTAAAGTTATTTCTTAGAGTTTGCATTTTATGTTCATTTGTTGTTCTACCTGAGCAATGTTGATGGGTGAGGAAACGGCGGTGTCTGAATTCGTGTCTCTGTTAAGTTTAGCGTGCATATAAGCGAAAACCAAATTGTCAGTCACATATTTTAATGTTTAGATGTTTTTTTTTGTCATGTGTCAGTCATAAGTGTTGTCAATGAAAGCGTCGGGCTCTTAGAATGCACATATGCCGGGTATGAGCGTCTGTTGTTATGCGGCTTCTGAATGCTGCACGCTCGGGCATTCGAACAGTGTAGCGTAGGGTGGGACTAGACGGTGACAAATCTGGAAGCATGAAAATCTGGAAGCACCGCCCACTGACAGGTTAACCAATCGTAGTGCACCATGATTTCTTGCGCGTGAGGAACTATGACGTCACCTTGTAGGCGAATCGGCTGCTAGCATAAAACTGGTTCCCTCGATAAATTCCCTATAGGATTTTCCCATAGGCTTTTCGAAGATTGCAAATAATAAGCTCTGTGTTCAAAAACTGTTCATTACACTTACACGTTTTTTTCCAGCCGGATAATTCTCACACGAAAATACAACTTTTAGCACTTTTGGATCTTAAATGCAAACGCAAGCATTAAAAAGCTAACATTAGGCTATAAACGGACTACAGCCTTCGGGGCGCTCGCCTGTGACGTCAGCACCACCCTGCTACAGACAACTCTTCAAGCTCAGTGTTGCCAACTTAGCGACTTTGTCGCTAGATTTAGCGACTTTTCAGACCCCCCTAGCGACAAATTTTCAAAAAAAGCGACTAGCGACAAATCTAGCGACTTTTTTTTGTGTTACTGGAGATTTTTATAGACTGTCGTTTGTCCATTACTGTACCGTTCCTACTCTTCTCAAGCCGCTGGCCCCTCCCCCGCCTCAGAGCACTGACAGGCTGCCCAGTCCTAGTACAGCAGCCTCTACCACCTGCAGCCTGACAGCAGATCACCTCTCTGCGTACCGACGGCAAATGATTTAGCACCGGCAGTGTGAAGGTATTTCCCTTGTACAGTCAAACCGATCTGCTTCTCCTTTATTTTAACAGTTTAATTTGACCGTTTATTTTTTTCTTGTTCACAATCAGAGATGTTTCAGTGAGAGTTTCAGAACTTGTCTGAGTTTATTACCTCTGAGAGATTACTGCAAATTTACTACACATCTATAATGATATACTGTATTCAAACAGCAATACATTTAGGTAAATTGACATGCTTACATAAAGCGTAGTGCAAATATAAATACCCCATTTATTTACCATAGGCTTTTAAATTTTTTTTTTTTTTTTTTTTTTTTTTTTTTTTTTTTTTTTTTATTGTAACAAATTGAAACATTTACATTACATTATATCACATTACATGCCAGGGAGCAAAACAGAAATGTATCTTTTAATCAGATTCACAGTTTTTACAGCTTTCTTGTTAGTAGATTCAGAAATCAAAGACATATAAAGATTTAGATCTTCAAGAAAAATCTGAAAGAAAGGTTTACGCTTACAAAATTTACATTTGTGTATAAAATATTTGGCCAAAAATATAATAAGATTAAATAAATAAAAAACATCTAGATGTTCATTCTGATGGTTATAACCCAAAATAACATTTTCATATTTTAATATAACATCAGGAATTATACCACTAAATATACCTAATACATTTTTCCAAAAAATTTTGGTATATTCACAATTCCAAAAAAGGTGAGACAGATCTTCAGTTTGATGTTCACAAAAGGAGCAATTTACATCAAAATCTTCAGAAATAAATCTTTGTAAAAAAACCTTTGTAGGATAGCACCTATGTATTATTTTATAAGACACTTCACGGATTTTATTGTACATTAGGAATTTCTGGGGTAAAGTCCATACTCTTTTCCAGTTAATATTACCTATATGTCTGTTCCAATAATAGACAGCATTAGGACAAGAGATTATCTCACGCTGAAATAGAGAGCGGATATTTTTGTTATTTGGCTTTGTGGTAAATAGTAATTTACCAAGAGCTGTTTTTAGCACATTTAGATGTGGCACAACCTGGGGAGACTGATTGTCCCATCCCTTCATAAGCATAATTATTCCTGAAGGGATTGCTCCAAAAACAACAGCAAATTCTTTAGTTGTAATTGGGTATTTATAATGGGACAAAAATTCCTCATATTTAAAAGGCACTCCTCTGTTATTAAATAATTGTCTAACATAAATTATATTATTTTTTGCCCAATTATCAAAGTAAATGGACTTATTTTTGTACAGTAAATCTTTGTTGTGCCAAATTATATAATTATGTGGGGAAAAGTTGTGCTTGTAGATTAAAGACCATGATAACAGACATTGTTTATGAAATGAAGACAATTTGGAAGGAATTTTCTCAGGATTATAATTACACAAGAGCAAAAAATTTAAACCTCCTAATTTAGAGAAAAATAAATTTGGTATAAAATTCCACAAAGAGGCAGGATTTTTAAGATGCTGATTAATCCAATTAATTTTGAATGTATAATTAAGATTAGCAAAACTGATGAAATTAAGACCGCCATTTTCATAATTATTCAAAACTACAGATTTTCTAATATAGTGTTTCTTATTTTTCCATAAAAAATTAAACAAGCATTGATCAATTGTCTTAGAGGTTTTAGTATCCACATAGAGTGATGCAGCAGAATAAGCCAGACGTGAAAGACCCTCTGCTTTAGAAAGTAAAGTTCTACCCTTAAGAGACAAATCTCTGTGTAACCACATGTTTAGTTTCTTTTTAGTTTTTTCCAAAATTGGCAACAAGTTATCTGCACATCTGTTCTTCATATCTTTTGATACAACAATGCCTAGATAATTAACTTTGTCTTTCACTGGAATGCCATCTATACTTGTCAAAGAGCAATGTTTTATTGACAATAACTCACATTTATTAATATTTAAATGCAAGCCTGAAGCCTGAGAAAACAAACTGATGATCTTCACAACTAAAGGGATTTGAGATGAATTTCTCAAAATAGTGTAGTATCGTCTGCAAGTTGACTCAGTAAGACCTGCCTATCAGCAATATTGATACCTTGCACAGAGCTTGCCTTGAGATGAATAGAAAGCAGTTGCCCAGCTAACAAAAATAAATATGGTGAAATAGGGCAGCCTTGTCTAATTCCACGCTGCAAATCAAATCTGGAAGAAGAACCTGTCTTTAGTTTAATAGAACAGTTTGCATTAGCATAAAGTGTTCGAACTGATTTAATAAAAAAAGGACCAAAACCAAATATTTCCAAAGCACGAAAAAGAAAATTATGCTCCACAGAGTCAAAAGCTTTATAAAAGTCTAAAAACAAAATAAAACTCTCATCAACAATAAGGTCTGAATAATCAATAATATCTAACACCAATCTAATATTATTGGAAATATGCCTCCCTGGTAAAAAACCAGACTGAGATTCATCTGTTATTGAATCAATTACTCTTTTGAGACGCTTAGCAAAAATTAAAGCTAAAATTTTGTAATCATTATTAAGAAGACATATAGGGCGCCAATTATCAAGAAAAAGAACATCTTTTTTGGGCTTTGGGAGTAATGTAATAAGACCTTGTGTAAGTGTAGGAGGGAGAGAGCCTGTTAAATTACATTCTGTGAACATTTGTAAAAGGAAGGGAGCTAACTGTTTTGCAAATAATCTATAAAACTCAGAAGATAATCCATCCACACCAGGAGATTTGTTGAGTTTGAGATGAGTAATGGCTTCTGAGACCTCCTCTAAACAGACAGGTAGATCACACATGTTTCTATCTGTCCCACTAATTTTATTACAACCAGGCAGCGAGTTAAAAAAGCATGTAGCTGAATTAAGATCAAAAGATGAACTATACAACTTTTTATAAAAGTCAACACAGAACAATGCAATTTCTTTCGAATTTTCTGATATTTGACCATTGATGTTTAATTTATTAATAGTTTTATAATTACAATTACGTTTTTCAAGTTTAAAAAAATAAGATGAGTTTTGCTCACCATGCTCAAACCAGCGCTGCCTAGATCTGACAAATGCTCCTTCAGCCTTGGTTCGGTATATCACGTCTAACTTATTCTGCAAATTAAACAAATCCACCTTTTCTTGATCAGATAAGGTTTCTACAGATTTTTGAGAAAGGAGTGTTATTTTTGAAATTACATCATTTTCTTCAGACCTCTTTTTCTTTGCTAAATCACTGCCATATTTTCTGAAAAATTTTCCCACCTCAAATTTAAATAATTCCCAATGAAGACAAAACTTTTTTTCTTTAGTGGCTTTATCTATATATTTTGAAATTAAAGTTTCAATACTTGATCTAACAAAGTCATGTTTCAAATGTGAATTATTAAGTTTCCAAAATGACGCTCTATAATTATAATCCCGAGTAAGAGACAAATTAATATGTATGGCTTTATGATCAGTAAGAGGGGTCACTAATATATTTACGGATGAGTTATCAATAAACTGTTTGGAAACTAACCAAAAATCAATACGTGACTGATAAGAGCCTAATTTATTTTGCCATGTATATGATATTGTCGAAGGAAATTTTTTCCTCCATATGTCTACAAGTTCAAAGCGCTCCATGAATGCCTTTAAATAATTTCCTGAGGACAAATGACGGGGTGGCCATCTATCAAGTGAGTTGTCAAGGACAGTATTAAAGTCACCCCCCATTACTATTAAGGCATCGGGATATTTATCTAGCCAAAAGAGTAACTTATCTTCAACCGAATCTAAAAGAGCTTCATTTTCAGATTTTAAATTATAACCATAGAAGTTAAGCAAAATGATCTTAGGACTTTGTAAATTAGGTTCAATTATTACAAAAAGAAAGTGACCTGTAGGATCCGACTCATTGTGCAAAATGGAACCAGAAAAATTATTTTGAAAGGTGCAAACGCCTGCTGAATGTTCTGAACCATGTGAAGTCCAGAGATTATTGCCCCACTGCGATCTCCAAAAGTTTACATCATGAGAAGTGGAATGAGATTCTTGAAAAAAAACAAAATCTGTTTTAAAAGTTTTAGTGAACAAAAACAGTGCCTTGCGTTTAACGCTGCACCTTAGGCCCCTGGCATTTAACGAAACAATAGATAATGACATCTTAAACTCTGAACAAGAAAAAGATCAACCAGCTGAATAGTGTTCCACGTAGCCAGCAAACAAATAAAAGTGTGAAAAAGTAATAAATATAACAACATTCAAACAGACCCAGTAAATAACCAATCTTCACTTGTTTAAGGAAATTTAAATATAACAAAATTATTGAAATATAACAAAAATATAGGGTCGCTTAATAACTATAGTAGTAACAGTAGTGAATTCAACCTTAATCTAAAGCCATAGTATAACTCCATTACGTTCCCTCAACATTCTCTTCTTATGCAGATTTTGTTATGGAAGGTGGAAACACCTCCCTCCCTTCAATAAAAGCACGACCTCCCACAAAGTAAGCTTTCTTACCATCCTTGCGAGCACTATCAATCATTGGCCACAGTAACTGTCTTTTATCACGATCAACCTGACAGAGGTCTTCTGAGAATCGGAGTTTCTTGTCTTGCAGAAATGCCGATTTTTTTAGCCGCTTTCCAAACTGCGTCACGAAGAGCCCGAGAGATGAACTTCATGATGATCACTCTGGAAAACTTCTGCTCCTTTCTTTTGGGACCCATGCGATGTGCTGCCTCTATACCATCCAAAAGGGTGGATTTCTCCTCCGGTATCACAGCTTGGCAGATTTTTATGACTTCCCTCCGGACGTCCTCTGCTTCTAACTCGCGAACACCGTGTAGTTTGAGGTTCCATCGCCTGGAGTATGCCTCCAGATCATGCACACGTTTCTCAATCAGATCGACCGAAGTATTACATTTCTGCACATTTCTTTCCATATCAGACACGTTTTCTTTTAGCGTCATAATTTCAGCACAGCTTGAGTCGATTTTCTTTTCTAATTCCTCCAACCTAGCGCCAAGTTTTTTTTCAATCCCATCCGCCCGATCGTTAATAAGCTGAGAGAGCGTTGCAATGATATTCTCACTATCCATAGTAGCAACTGCTTGTTTTCTGTCTTTTTTTGGAGCGGGAGACTCTCTAGGAGTGACAGGCAATTGAGGAAAGTCCTCATCGTTCAGGGAAATCAACTGTTCAACATAATCATGACAGCCGTCCATCAGTACATTAGCAGCAGAAAACGAGGAGTTAGCGTTTGTGTTAGAACCCTTTCTTTTTTGCCTTACAGACATATTTCCACTGTCAAATACGTTCAGTTATAATAAAGCAACACTTAAACGTAAATACGCTACAAAAAACTGGGTCTTACAAAACATAAAATACTATTTCACGAACAAATTAACATTTGGCTAGCCGAGCTAATTAAAGCACGTCCACTCGAGGCGCCATCTTCCGCGCACGCCCTATAGGCTTTTAAATGAACAGAAATGGTAGAACGTGATGACGTCAGTAATATGCAAATTAGCGTATGACGTAATCTAGCGACTTTTAGCGACTTTTCGGGCAGAGCTTAGCGCCTTTTTGTTGAAAATAGTTGGCAACAGTGTTCAAGCTTATTTTTAGAAAGATGCATATCCATGACAAAGATTTACGCTCTCGGTTTATTATATTATAGTCCACGCTATATATTATAAACAAATAAATACGCAAAAGCACATAGACCTACCTGCCTTTTGGATAGTTTTTACGTGGGAAATACATTTTGTTTTGCTTTACGGTTGTTGTAAAAGTTTTAAAACTGTATGTGTAAATGTGCCTACATAGTATTATCATAAGGCATGTTTAAATAAGTGTATCGCTCGCGTGCATACAGCCCGCTTACCTTAATAACAGACGACAGAAATGAGGCGTGATGGGCGTGAGGGAAGTCTGATGTTATATGCCTGAAAGTTCCATCACGGCCACAGAACAACATTCAATATTCTTTTTTGTCACCGAGTACAGCGAAAAGCAGCCCATACAGTCATATATGCGATAAATTTTAAGGAGGAGTGTAAATACTGCAGTTATGACAGAATTTAATGTGTTCAGATAAAAAAAAAAAACCCGACGAAAAATCTATGGATCACGTTAAAATGACAGTTAACGTGTATTACACGTTTATTCACACGTTTGCATTACTGGGAGCAGGAGAGAGACAGGCTGCACTGGTAAGCAGCATCTTCATAATATCGTTTAATTAAAATAAATAATCAACAAATTAATCTGTCTTGACAGTCTTTACAAGTGAAGGCATTATCTACACACAATATGAATTCCCAATTAGAAAAATACTACAAACAATAAAATACTATTCATGAAAATACTTAAATAAAATTTCAAATGCCCAACACAGGCGAGCTGCGTTCCAGACCAGATCAGCTCGATGACGTATAATGTCTCCGACACCGGCTGTAGTCCCGTTTAGCAACTTGATAGCAACCGTCTTTTTAAAGAAGCATAACCGATTTAAAAAATCAAGAGTGTGCTGTAACTGATGTGTTTTATGTCGTAGAATAAAACGTGAAAGTTTTTTGAGTTTGTGTTCGCCACGAACCTTATTTAAGCGATTTAACTGAAATCCCATTCAAAAAACCCATTGACTTTGGGACGAGGGAACCGGAACTGCTAAAATGTTAACTCGCTTCCGGGTTTTTGCATACAAATTGACGTCATAGTTCCCCCACTCTATAACAGTTCGAGGTTTCTCATCAAAACAGGCAGGACATATAGATTTTGTTCTAACATTCATTTGTTGTTTTGGTGACGCATTTCTTAAAGATCAGGCAGACGGGGATGATAGAGGTTAACTTTTCTATTAAAGCAAGGTTTTGTTGTAGTTTTGAGTATTTACAAACTGTTTTGAACAATGGCTTTCTCTTATCTTTATGACTAAAATGACAGAATTTCTGAAGGTTTTTCACTGCCAATAGAAAAAACGAGAATATAAGCATACCTGCGTGTTTGTTGACAGCTGTGATGCAGTGAATATTGCATACTTTTAATAATCCAGCGTTTAAGCCAAATTGACACTCATATTGACATCATAACATCACAAAAACAACGTAGTTTATTTATTTGTGTCTTCAGGTGTCTGTGGTGTTGCACCAGAGTCAGTCTCGAGGAAGGTTGGAAAATCTGTCACGCTCCACACTGGTGAGACCAAACAACAACGTGACACAATCCTGTGGTACTTTAATGGCACCCGCATCGCTCAGATCAACGGAGATACCAACCAGAGCTGTTTATATGATGGTGAAAGTGGGATATTCAGAGACAGACTGGAGGTGGATTATGAGTCTGGATCTCTAACCATCAAAAACACCACAGCTGAACACACCGGACAATATGAAGCAGAGATCATCAGGAGCCAGAGCACTGGAACCAGCCACAGCCTGAACCGAAACCCCAAGTGTGACAGCACTAAAGTCACTCGAAAAACAAACAACATAGGAGACACCATAAAAATATATAATGTTGCTGTCAGCGGTGAGTTATTCAGTAACATTTATTTTCCTTTTCACACTTTTTTTCTCTGCTGTTTGACATTCAGAGACTTTAGTCTGATTTTCTGTGTATTCATTTTCATATCAACACCACACACCACTAACACATTTACTGCACAAACACAATTTTATCACAGTTTCATTCACACATTAAACTAAATAATTTAGAAATCAATATTAGCCATGATACACAGCTCCAAAATAAGCAAAAATCCCACAACGTCTGGTGTTTTCAGTGTTGAATTATGTTTGTTTTCATCATGTCAGGTCCTGAAAAATCCAACGAATCTACAGAGGAGGAACCGCAAGATTCTGACAAGAGTAAGAGTGCTTTCTGCTTTTTAATTATTGTTTTTAATATAACCGCATCAAATAAGTTACAACTTAACTGTTACTAAATGTGCATAGATATTAGGGGTAACATTTATTATTGTAGTTAATGGAGTTAACTAACATTAACATGATGATAACTTTGTAACAATTAGTATAGCTATTTATGATTGTCAATATTAGTTAATGCATTAAACGTGTTTATTAATGAGACTTTATTATAGTGTTACCTGCTGTTTTTCATAAACATTTTGCCCCTGACTTCATTAGAAATGTGTGTTTACTGTGAAACTTATGTCCAGTGAAGAAATGCACAATAAATGTGTGGTAACTCTTTTATGCAGCATATGGCAATATCAGACATACAGAAACATGATTTGGAAAATGAATGTTTGTTTTAGATGTTCACTTAGGACTTCAATGTGAAAAAATATAAACAATATGACATATCACATTGTCAGATTCACTCACACTAATGTCTGACAGAACATTTTTTTTATTATTCAGGAGATATTTTAAGGGAAAAGCTTAAGAAATATGTTTAAAAAATATGTTAGAATATTTCTCATTGTTCAAATCATTGTCAAATCATCAGTGTCATTTCATTGTTATCAGTGTTGTTATTTGTGTATATAATGCCTGATCATTAAGAAACAGTTATGATTGTAAATTCAGGGGCGCCCCCAGGGGGCTCTGGCCACCCCTGTGGCCACCCCAATATGATTTTGCTGTTGATATTAATAATTTAAATGTACTTGCACAAATTCACAATATTTCAATAAATAAATAAATAAATAGCAGCCACTAAATTATTGTTGATTGATTTGTGTCAATGATGTAGATGATTCACTCCCCCTCCCCCTCCCCGTCCCTGATCGTCGTTGACAGCACGCACACACCTTCAATAGACAGCAAAGGCAATTTAATATTTATCTTAAGGTACATCAATAGAAGAAGCTGCATTAATAATATTGTGGCTCAAAAAGTAATATGGATAAATTATATTATTAGGGTCTTTATAATGAGTGTGTGTGTATATAGTAATGCCTTTTGTTCAGTTTGTTCATTTGTTTGTTTTATTAATTCATTCATTAATCTTCATTAATTTTAGACATGGCATATACAGTACGCTGTACAATAAAATTATGTGAAAAATTACTGAACGTTATTTTTATATATGAAAAGTGTTTTTAAACTAAATATTGTTATTTGGTTTGCACATGTACTTGCTGAATTATTTCAAGGAATAAATTGCAATATTTCAAGAGTAATTAATTCAATGAATTAAAACCACATTATTTCATTTACCAACAACAAAAATAAAACATTACACTGAATTCATTTTTTTTTTTGTGCCACCCCAAGATTTGGTGTGGCCTCTTCTGGCCACCCCTAAGAACATTTTCTGGGGGCGCCACTGTAATGATGCCATGAATATCACCAATGCTGCCAATAAGGCATTAAAAACATAAATCAATAAATAAACACTAATGTCTGTCTGTTTTATCTGTTCCAGATTCACGTCTCTCTGCAGGTGCTATTGCGGGAATATCTGTCGCTGCTTCTGTTCTGCTGCTGATTGTAGTGTGTGCTGTGATTTACTGTCACCGTCAGAAGGCTAAAAGGGGCAAGTATCACCAACTGTACAGAAACTAAAAAAGTCATTTGTATTGTTCCTAATTAGTATCTAATTGTGTGTTGTTGTTGTCTTTTTACATGATTAAGCAGTTGTGTAGAAAGTCAAAGCAAGAGGTAAGACTGCTTTACTCATGTAGGCCAATATTTGAGGCTTATTGATTATTTTACATCAGATCAATGTGCAGGATTTTGCAATTTTTAAAATACTTTTTTTTAGCTGTAGTGTGCAATTGATATGTACCAGTTTACATCCCAAACATTCTGTTATTAAATGAATGCTGTTGTTGTTTTGTTGTATGCATAAGGAGGTGAAGAAGAAAATAAAAATCCAACCCAAGAGATGAATGGAATCAAGTTCTTCCTGGAGCTTTTAGCAGAATTGTGTATAGAGGAAAGAAGGACGTCCTACGGAGGATCACTACTGTGTGTAGCTAAAAGACAGAAGATATTTTGATGTATCCACATATGGACAAACCAAATGCGCTGTTCTGAAGGAGTGCACTTTTTGAGGCAGTAACATATATCCTTTCGAATGTCTTTATCATTGTAGTATGGAATAATGTGGCGATATGTCATCCATCTTTAGAGTAAAACTTTTAACGATATGTGTGCCATTGCACCAGGCATTAACAAACAAATCTTATATTATTTATCAAAAATTGAACTGAAGAATCATTTTTAACTTTGAATATATTTTTGTGTGAATTGCATTTATACATATATTTGTCTAAGTAACTTTTTATTCTAATACAAATTAGTTTTTATAATGTCACGTTACTGTAATTCGGTACAAATCGATACTGAAATTTAAAAAACATCCATTTCCCGCTAACATTTGAGCGCTGTTGAGCACGTTCTTAAACAGCGCTGATTTGCCATTGTGCTCAACAGAAATGACTGTGATTGGTCATCAGTTTACTGAACTCTCCGCTGTTTACTGAGTGTAAACACAGATACAGGGACACTGGAGTGTTTCAAAGTCATGTCGATCAGCTGGTTTGTCTATAAGCTGACATACGAGTGATCCACTGACTTTAAAACGCTCCAGTGTCCCTGTATCTGTGATTACACTCATAAAACAGCGGTGAGTTCGGTGAGCTGATGAGCTTCATGACCAATCACAGTCATTTCTGTTGATCAAAGAGGTTACGGAGACCTCTCATGTGGAACTGGATGTTTGATGCTACTGAACCAGGTGTCACTAGATATGAATTTTACTGTATTAAAGAATGAATTCTCTTAAATAAGGATTTAACCAATAACGTTAAAATGTCTATATGTATAACACAGTTAAAGAAGTTAAGTTAGAGTATAATTGTTGATTTGACACTGTAAGCAGAGCAGCCTATGAATTCTGTACGAGTGTTTAAGCTGGCTTCTGCTGATAAAACTGCAATCTATCTTCAGTAAACTTTCTTTGATTCAATCTCTGAGTCCGGCTCTTCTTCATCTGACACACCGGACATTTTTGAGTTAAAACTGTCAGTTCACCAACAATTCTCACAGAGAAGGTGAACTCTTCATATTTCAGACACTTTTATGTGAAGGATGGTGTCTCTTGGTCTGGGTAAGAGTCGAAATGTTCAGGGTGATTCTGTATTCGTATCATTGTGGAGCTTGTACACTCCACAATACATCTCTGAAGTTAAGCAAGCATCTTATACTATTAGATGTTTCTTTGAGAATTTGATGTCTTGTATTGATCATGTTGTGTTGGACCACAGCTGGCCCTCCAGGACCGAGTTTGGGCACCCTTGCTTTAGATCATAGGTCTCAAATTCAATTCCTAGAGGGCCGCAGCTCTGCACAGTTTTACTCCAACCCTAATCAAACACATCTGATCCAACTAATCAAGGTGTAAAGCTGCGGTCATACTAGAGTTTGAGCATGCGAAATTCTGTCGTACAGTGCTGCGAAAAGGGGCGGGATTAAACAATGATTAGACTTTTAAAAAAGCAAGTGATTAGTCCAAATTTTTAATTTATGTCCAGAGAGGTCATGTTTTGATCTTCGATTGGTCTCACGCAGTCAAGTGATGCGATTTCGCAGGTCAGAGTTCACCAAGCTTGAACTTTCCAATGCATTGAACTGCGAAACTTGTCGCACAAGCTTTCGTTTCTGGTCTGACGAATTTGCATGCGTATGAAAGTCTATGGGGAGAAAAGTCCAGTCTGTAGGGATGACTGACGTGAAACTGACGTTTCGACACCGTGTCGAGATCCCGAAGTGCAAGTGTTTCGAAACACTTCACCGAAGCATGAGCCGAAACACCCAGGTCACGTGACTAAAGTGTTTCGAAACACCTGGTCACGTGACTAAAGCGATTCAAAGCATCGATCATTTCGACCTGGCGAATTTGCCTTTGACTGACAGGGTCAGAAAATACCTCTGTCTCTTATAGCCTAGTGGACCGTGCACGTTGTTACTGAGCTTTAAATGGCTTTTGGGTTTGAATCCCGACTTGTACAAATAATCCGAAATTATGATTTTATCTATTTTAATAGTGTTACTGTTTTATGATGTAGTCTTGAGTAGAATTGAGTTTGAGACCTATGATTTAAAACCAGGATCACCAAACTTGTTCCTGGAGGTCTGGCGTCCTGCAGATTTTAGCTCCAACCCTAATCAAACACACCTGAACAAGCTAATCAAGGTCTTACTAGGTATTCTTGAAACACCCAGGCAGGTGTGTTGAGGCAAGTTGGAGCTAAACCCTGCAGGGCACCGGGCCTCCAGGAACGAGATTGGTGACCCCTGATTTAGAACCACCAAAACATACATAGGAACGTCAGAAGAGGGGAAATTGGCTCAAAATCAGCCCGGTTATATTGTGGTGTGTGCCCAGCATTAGTTTCAGTTGACTTCAATTAAATGTGAGATGGTTTTTCCAACAATATTCAGCGAATAATGAATTACGGTGAATATTTGATCATTCTCTTTATCTTGCCAGTGCACTGCAGAGTTTAGCTCCAACCCCAAATAGACACACCTGGACCAGCTAATCAAGCTCGGTACTAGAAACGTTTGAGTGTGTAATAAATGGGTTATTTTTTAGATTTTCTCCTGTTGCGCTCAACAAACAACCAAATGAACAAAGAAGGGTCTCATGACCTTAAGGTTAACTTTACACCTTTCTCCAAATATCAGGAGGTAAAATATTGACCCTCAAGCGTGACCAAATCACCAGAGAAGGGTCTCTTGACCTTAAGGTTAACTTTCCCCAAATTTCAGGAGGTAGAATATTGACTTTAGATAATCATGCTGACACTACAAACCTCAAATTTGTGCTTTGCAATCAGAAATAATGTGCACCTAGCTGAGAGAGAAGGTGGGCCTGATCAACTCACTCTTCTGTCTTACCTAATAGGCCGACCTTTGGCCAGCACCCAAATTTTGACTATAAAGGTGATGGTTTCTTGCTGAAACATTGGAAGCTCAGCCGTGGGATAAGTGCACATTGCCCGGCATTCTCGGACACATGTGTTGGTTTTCCAATGTGACTGCAACGGGCTCCCCAGTCTTTGAAGAGGAAAATGATGGCACGTCTCTGAGGTTGTATATACTTATATCAAATTGCTTGGGGTTTCATTATTTGTCTTTTATTCTTGTAATCTCATCTTTATTTCGCGTTATAAGCCTTTTATGCAATTTTGTTGTATTTTGATTAATGATGTTCATCAGTATGATTCATGATTATTGACTATTAATGTGATAATTGATATCAGCTGTGTGAACCAGCAATAAACAGTTGCATTGCTTGATTAGCATGGTGTATGGACCGTTATTGGTGCCTTCTCTTGTCGATTAGCACCACACTTGTCTCACTAGCATAAACACAAACCATACTAAAACCTTTTTGGTATGCTGAAACAATTTACATACTAAAATTTGGGGCATACTAAAACAGAGTGCGTTGAAGCACATTAGAGCTAAACTCTGCAGGACACTGACCCTCCAGAACCACGTTTTAAAGATGATCTTGTCAGATTTTTTTATGTGGTATGAGGTGTGGTCTGATCAGAAGAATTGTGAAGATGTTGATGATTATTATTAGAAGATATCCTGATGTGTGTGAGAACCCCAAGGACAAACGTGTGTGTGTATGGAGATTTTTTTTTTAGGTGAGTTTGGTTCACGTTACTCATAACATCCATTAAGGGAGTGTAGTGATAATCGATTCGCCCTGATTTTTACTGTTTTTACTTTTCAGGGTTTCAGTGCACTGGAAGAATTTAGCGATTTGAAAATGGCCCTTAAAATGGCTGACACCCTGATCAGTGCACTGACTACTGAACAAAGGAGCTGAATGAGAAGGTAAGCCTGTAACCTTTAGCTGAAAATTTGTTTGATTTGATGATGCCTTTATGGTGGTTTACTGAAAAGGAATCCAGAGGCCATTATGTGGCAATGACTGTTTTTACTGTGAGTGTTGGGTTTAAGGTTAGGGTGGTGGTTGCCGTTAATAAAATATATTTATGGGTAATTTTAATAAATAATACAAATGATTCTCGTGGGTGATAAGGTGGCTCAGTAGTTAGCACTGTCTCCTCACAGCAAGAAAGTCGCTGGTTCGAGTCCCGGCTGGGCCAATTGGCATTTCTGTGTGGAGTTTGCATGTTCTCCCTGTGTTGGTGTGGGTTTCCTTCGGGTGCTCCCATTTCCCCCACATGTGCTATAGGTGAATTGAATAAACTAAATTGGCCGTTGTGTATGAGTGTGTGTGTTAATGCAAGAGTGTGTGGGTGTTTCCCAGTACTGGGTTCCGGCTGGAAGGGCATCCGTTGCGTTAAACATATGCTGGAATAGTTGATGGTTCCTTTCACTGTGGCGACCCCTGATAAATAATGGACCAAGCCACAGGAAAATGAATGAAATAACTTCCGGCTGCAGCTGTATTCTTTTTAGCAAGAAATCAGCAGAAATCAGACTTGTTTTAGACAGACATTCCTGTAGAAAATAAGAAGAAAGAAAAAAATACAAGTATAAATAATTCAGCAGAATAAGTAATTTAATAGATAATGAAAATGTTTAAATGCAAATGAACCTTTTTGTTTAACCTGAGGTTTATGTTTGAGAGCATTTACATTTCATTAATGTAAAGTTTTCCTGTTATATACGTTTATACAAAAGTTTGCAATGTCATCAAAAATACACATAAACAACTAAAGAAAAATTAAAAAAATATTCATTTAAAATGTGTAGAATTTTTTTTAACTTAAAAGCACGTACCAATAACTGGTTGTGAAAAATAAGTGCTCTTAAATGTATAAAAATTTTACTTGAAAAGATTAGCCTATAGCACAATTAGCACAAATAACATGCTACCTTAAAGTGCATTCATTGTGAAGTGTAAGTCAAATATTAAATATTACGAAGCTAACAAAGATCAAACGAGTTAAAGTGTTTCCATTTCGAGATGATATCTAGTCTGTTTTTATTTTCTTTTAATAATTTAATGTGACGGTATCATCACCGCACACAAGATGGCGCCGTTCACTGAAACATCAAAAGTGACTTTTGTTTACTTAACTTGGTCAGTTAAGTGCTGTTAAATGTTATAATTACACTAAGATGTGGATTGAACCCACAGTAAGCACATAGAACTCTCTAGTACACAAAACATCATTAAAGACGCGCAGCTCATCACCTCAGAAAGTTTGTTTTCAGCAATGACGTCATCAGGAGGTCAGCGAGTTCTTCAGGAGCTCTTTTGTGGGTCAGTATTTCGACAGCTAGGTTAACATGTTTTTAATTTAAAATGATGATTGAATTTCAGTTTAGGAGACTTTTACTTGTGCTGCGTTTTTTTGTAAAACGTGTGACGTTTTAATGTAAATCCTTCGCGGTCAATTTGCATATAGCGATATGTCAATATCAACTCAATGAGTTAGCTAATACATATCCGTTCACAAATATTCAAATTGTGTCCGGAGAGCTTATTACATTTCAGAAGTGGCAACGAGGAGTGAATCGTTGAAGCTTGGTTATTTTAATCCATTGTTCAATTTTTTTTTCTCCATTTCGACAACTGTGCACTGTTTTATTTATAGGCTGCTATAGTCTGACTTAGTCCCTATTAAGAATCCTTCATTTGAGTCGATTATCTTAAATGAATTGGCCAAGCAGAAAGGATTGAGTCAATTCGCGAATTATTTTTTTATTGAACGCTTGAAAAACATTAGCAACAAATGTCATCAATCAAACAACAACAATCCAGGGGTTTTCAGTCATTTAGTCCAAGACAAGATAGAAGTAAAGTTGGTTTTATATTCGCACATTCGTTCATTTAGAAGTCTATGTATTCTTTACCATGTTACTTTGAATATTCGATCGGAATTAACATGCAAGTATGACTTCAAAACAACATTAACACTATCTAATTGACTGTGAACAATGTTGTACTTTGATAGTCATTGGCTGCTTCTATGGTTTCCCTATTTTGAATTTGCAAATAACACTTTTCTGAAATTATATTATTAAGGAGAATGTCTGAATATCCCAATATAAAACCAACTTTACCTCTATCAAGACAAGTGCCAAGTGCTTCATCAAAGTCGATCCTTGTTCATATTTCTTTTAAGTTTGTTGATCCCTCAATAGACTCAAAATACACTTTCATTTCAATTTAAAATTTAGGAAAAAAAGGTTTACACTTACAAAATTTGCTCTTGTGAATGTAATTTTTTAAAATAAATTTTTTAAATTTCCCTTTCACATTCATAGAAAACAACAACATACAATATAGACAACATTCTTATATGTAAATTCAAAATCTGCCTTCACATAATCTTTTGTAAAATCAAGAACATCCCACTAAAATGTCATTGAATGAGGGCAATTCCAAAATAAATGAACAGAAGTTTCAGGATTCACTGACCAACACTTGGTGTTAATATCATTCTTAAGCCTTTTAAGATCACACTTGTCTGGATGGCATCTGTGAATCAGTTTAAAGGTAATTTTTCTCTTACTTTCTGTGTTATAAAAAAATGTGGGGTAATGACCGAACCTTCTTCCAGGAAATATAATTTACAAAACCATTCCAATATGACATTCTAGAAGGTATAGTAACAGTCTTCCTGAAACAGGACTCTTGTTTTTGTATTGCATTTTGATTTGGATATGAAAGGCACTGTTTACCAATGAATGTTTTCCAAAGGTCCACTGAATGACCAGTAATCGGAAATGAAAGTCCTTTAAAAAGCATAAAAACACATTGTGGCATTGCATCAGCAACAATAGCAAAGTCTTTTGGGCTTACAGGAATTCCATGCTTCATGCTAAAAATTCAGAATAGTTACAAAGTAAACCACTATCCTTGAAAAGTTGAGACACAAAAATTATATCATTTTTAAACCAGTTATTGAAGAATAGAGATTTAGAGATGGTTTTTATACAATATGTTCTTATTATTCTACAATATTTATTTGTTTGTTTGTTTATTTATTTATTTATTTATATAGTTTTATATAGTAGTTTCTCTGTCGCAGATCCATCATTTAAACCACATTAGTTATATCGTAAATTGTAAAACGCCCATAATAATGCTCTGAACAGGGTACAGTAACTACAGTTGCAATCAGAATTATTGAACCCCCTTTGAATTTTTTTTTCTTTTTTAATATTTCCCAAATTATGTTTAACAGAACAAGGAAATTTTCACAGTATGTCTGATAATATTTTTTCTTCTGGAGAAAGTCTTATTTGTTTTATTTCGGCTAGAATAAAAGCAGTTTTTAATTTTTTAAAACCCATTTTAAGGTCAAAATTATTAGCCCCTTTAAGCTATATATTTTTTCCGATAGTCTACAGAACAAACCATCATTTTACAATAACTTGCCTAATTAACCTCACCTGCCTAGTTAACCTAATTAACCTAGTTAAGCCTTTAAATGTCACTTTAAGCTGTATAGAAGTGTCTTGAAAAATATCTAGTAAAATATTATTTACTGTCATCATGGCAAAGATAAAATAAATCAGTTATTAGAGATGAGTTATTGAAACTATTATGTTTAGAAATGTGTTGAGAAAAATTTCTCTCCGTTAAACAGAAATTGGGGAAAAAATTAAACAGGGGGCTAATAAATCAGGGGGTTTAATAATTCTGATTACAACTGTACTTCTTTAGAGAAGAACCCCATACATTTCTTTGTGCAAATTGTATTGTTTTACACCCACATGCATTTAAAATAAAATCCAATATTAGTTTTGGTAAAAACATGCACTCGCTTTTCAAATTAATTGAAATGTATATAAATGGCACATACAGGGCCTGTGTTTCCTTTACTAATATTATTGAGAACATTACATATTCTATTCTAAAGCATAAAATCACTTACAAAAGCTAACACTATTCCAATATCATATATTAATCATATAGCTGCACTCTGGTGGTGGATGAGGAGATCCCCCCCCCCATGTGTAAAGCGCTTTGAGTGCCCAGAAAAGCGCTATATAAATGTAAGGAATTAATTATTATTATTATTAAATAAATAAATAAATAAATAATGAGGCTATTTATTAAGAAATTAAATTTTTTATTTATTAGGAAATGAAAAAAAAATCCTATTTTAATAATAATATTAATAATATTGAGGATGATGATTATGATGATGATGATGATTATTATTTTTATTAAGTAGGATTTGGTTTATTTATTTTTACGTTTTTGAAAAGTCTACTTTTACAATTTGACACATGTAAACCACTGCAGAAATGTTCTAACCAGCAGGCCCATGTCATCTACAGTACAGATACTTAATAAATAACCTACTATAAAATAATGGTTTTTTTTGTTTTCACAAGCTTTGGAGACGTAACGTATATTCCGCTTTTAAATAATAGGTCACCTATAGCTTTCGTCATGAGCCACGGCTGTGTTCAAAATGGCATCAATGTTTTCAAAGTGCACTGCGAAGGGAGCACAATTGTAAACATGAAGATCGCTAAAACTGAACTGTAAAAATACTTTGAAAGCAAATTACACATAATAATTACACATTTAATGCTTTTAAAAAAATAATTCCAAGTTTAAATGTTAGAATGTTCTAAATGAATAGGGTATAGGGGTTATAACTGGGAATAGAACACAGCCAGGAACTATTTTTCTAACTACAGCTCCAGAGATGTGTAGAATGTGTAGAAGTTTGAGACTCAGTTTGCGAATGTTCATTGGAACGATGGATTTGGGAAATGCCAAATCAACAAACTATGTTTGTAATGATGGAACTTGCGACCTAAGTTAGCTAGCCATGGTTTTCGAAAATGCAAACCTGCTTAACAGAGAGATCTGATACAAGTAAAACATTTTTGTTTCGTTTTAAACACTAGAGAGCGCTAGTATAACACATTCACCATGGCCAAGTTGGCCCGTGTTGTTTATACTAGCCTGGAATTTACACAGTCTAATGCCATAGTTATGGCTACTAATATGTTAGAGATGCTCTTTGAAAATTAGTTTTTTGTGTGTTTTTCATGCTACCAGTGTTTTGTTAAAAATTGGAAAAGCACAACAGTTATGCTAATTGAGAAATACCTCCCCCTCAGAATTTGATTAGCATTTTAATATATATTTTTATGATTATTATTGTTATTATTAGTATTATTATTACAGGATAAGTCAACGATTAGTAACGTTTATGTTATTCAACAAAGAAATTCAACTGACACACATAGTAGGAAAAACAAATACTATGGTCAATAGTTACCGGTTCCCAACATTTTTCAAAATATATATTTTTTGTGTTCAACAGATGAAAAAAATTTAAGCTGGTTTGGATCGAGTATTAAGTAAATAATGACAGAATGTTTAATTTTGGGTGAACTATCGCTTCAAAAATTACCCAGACTAAATATTTTTTAATTTTATTGTTTCAGTATGTAAATTATTTTCCTATATTTTATACCTTCTATATAGTATATCTACTGTAAAAGATTACTGAATGGAAAAGGTTTAAACAAAAACACACCTTTTTGCAAAAGTGTACTCTGTTTTCATTAACAAAAGAAAGATTATTTTAAACTAATGAAAGATAAAATACAAAAATCTCCATAAAACTGCACAATGGTTAAATGATTGACATGTTTTGACCTTTACAAACCAACTTCATTTGTTTTTGTTTTTTCGTTTTTTTAATTAAGAATAGATGGACCAAAGTGTGATATTATTATCAGTGGAAACATTTTAGATGTACATCTAAAAAAGGTTTCCGCAGTGAAACTAAGGGTGCTTTCACACCTAGACTTTTGTTCCGGAACCTGGCGCGTTTGCCCAGTTAGCGCGGTTCGTTTGGCATATGTGAACAGGGCAATCGCTCCGAGACCGCCTGAATGAGGTGGTCTCGGCTCGATTGTAGTGAGAAAGCGATACGATCTGAGCCCGGCTATATCACAGTGTTTTATGGAAATGTAATAGGCATACGGCTATATGAAGAGAGAATTATGAGTAGATTATGAGTCATTCCAGCCATCCCAAGTCTCCCGGAAGTTCCGGGAGTCTCCCGCAAATGCACAGAGACTCCCAGATGCCCGCAAACGAGTGATAATTTCCCGGAAATCGCGCGTCTTCCTCCCGGTCTTCAAAAACGTCGCGCACCCTTCTCATCACCCCTCCCCACCGCATCCCTCCTCGCTCTTCAGACATGTCGCGCGCACGCTGTCAAACACCACCAAACCACCCCCGACAGCTGAGCGGGACTCTGCAAAATAAACCGTGAAACTCTGACCAATGTGAGGAGAGTTTACTCACACGTGACTTGTTTTAGCTATTTTGGTCCGTTTAGAAACTTTGCTGTGTGAAAGCGAACCGCGCCAACAACAAAGAGCAACAATGTAACAATTTTAATCCCTGTTTCGGAACAACTGAATCGATTCACAGGTGTGAAAACACCCTAAGTTAGTTTCACTTAGGATACATCTAAAATGTTTCCACTGATACTTTGGTCCATTATCAGCAGTGTCACTACATTAGTATGCAAGTTGTAGACATGAGAGATACATACACTGTTCAGCTGAACATCAAACCTTTATTTTTTCCATACAAATATATTCAATATTTCACATTTCATGCTCTCATTATATGATAGCACAGAGAACAGCTTTTTTCGACAAACAGTAAATGTATGTTGTTTTTCAGTACAAATGTTTCTTGGAAAAGAGGAAGCCAAATTGTGGAAGTAATTTTAGCACGCCCGCAGAAACACACAGTCAATGTTCACACTTTAAGACACGCACTCACTATTGTGCACACCCTCTCAAGCTGTTTGTCCTTCAAGCTTGCAGTCAAACCACATTTTTTTCCAGATCTGCAAACGAGGCCTTGTGTGGGCCTGTGCAACACTAAAATAATACATTGAAAACATCTGTTTACTGCTAATATATATCATGCAGGTTGTAATATACAGTTGAAGTCAGAATTATTAGCCCCCCTTTTGAATTTTTTTTCTTTTTTAAATATTTCCCAAATTATGTTAAACATCATAAGGAAATTTTCACAGTATGTCTGATAATATTTTTCCTTCTGGAGAAAGACTTGTTTGTTTTATTTCAGCTAGAATAAAAGCAGTTTTTAATTTTTTTAAAAGCTATTTTAAGGTCAAAATTATTAGCCCCTTTAAGCAAATTTTTTTCAGATAGTCTACAGAACAAACCATCATTATACAATAACTTGCCTACTTACCCTAACCTGCCTACTTAACCTAATAAACCTAGTTAAGCCTTTAAATGTCACTTTAAGCTATATAGAAGCGTCTTGAAAAATATCTAGTAAAATATTAATTACTGTCATCATGACAAAGATAAAATAAATCAGTTATTAGAAATGAGTTATTAAAACTATTGTGTTTATAAATGTGCTGAAAAAATCTCCGTTAAACAGAAATTGGGGAAAAATAAACAGAGGGGCGAATAATTCAGGGGGGCTAATAATTCTGACTTCAACTGTATATCATGTACTGGAGATTTGATAATGTTTTTTGTGAGGTATTTACTTGAGTTACACCATCAGATAAATGACATTTTAATCTATCATGTTTTTTTTTTTTGTAGTGCTTTTTATTATAAATATTTTTCAAGTAGCTTTACAGAAAATGCATGTTTTACATTATATGGCTATTTCACTGGCTGTTTCAGGACTTCAAAGCATGCAGTTAATGACTGTATATGAACAGAAATGAAAAGCACATCTAAAGATTAAAGGAAGTGCAAAAATTTCAAAAGGAGAAACTAAAAACCACCTGCCAAACAAAGCTTGTGTGAAAGCCAACATCAGTCACAGTATGTGGCAAAGTTTTTTTTGTAAGATCGATTGGTATAGCACACTTTCAAAACACTGATAATTCATTTTACTTTAAATTCACTTATTAGGAATATTACTTGATGCTAATTTAATATAGATTTTTTTTAATCAAAAAATGCAGTACACATAAAAAGGTATTAAATTCTATAGTAAATACAAATATTTTATGATCTATTATATCATACAAATGCTTTTTTGAAAACCATATTTATCACCGTATTTATCTTTTTGAAGCATGAATGTAAGAGTACTGACTTTACATTTTATTTAGTCATTTAGCAGATGCTTTTGTTAAAAGCTACTTGAAATTGAGGAGGCGTTCAGCGATTCAATAAGAAGAGGCAGTACACACAAGAAGAGCTAATAATACAAAGGAATTGTTCTCAGTAGGGTTGGGTATCGTTTAGGGTTATTTTGATACCGGGGCTAAATCGACACTTTAAAAACCGTATCGGTGCCAAAACAGTGCCTGAACCGATATGTTTGAGCCAGAAAATTATGGTGGAAAATCTTTTTATTTGACAAAAAAAATATTTTAATCATTTTAATTGAACAGTATTATTAAAATTAACATCAATTCATATGTTGTATTATATATTTGAATTGCAATAATATATTTCTTTTGATCATTTGTTTGTTAGCATGAATGCAAGATTTGCATTATGCAATTAACATTACATTAGCTTACTACTAACCTGTAGAAAGGCTGTCATCAAAATCAGTGAACTTTTTCTAGGGTTGGTGCTTGAGTCATCACTGAGTATACGTTTATTTGGACTCCAACACTCCAATTTTAATATGATTAAGACGATACTATGATTAAGAGTCTACCATGTAAACAACGATTTTAATGACCTTAATCAAACTAAAGTCATAATTGAAATAAACAGAAATCGGATTAAGACACATAGTGTGCATATTTTAGTGGCATTATTGAAGTGCAGTACAGACATGTAAACAACTTAGGCCCAATCCCAATTCTATTTTTGTACCCCTTCCCCTTGGCCCTTACAACCGAGGGTTAAGGGGAAGGGCTTTAAAACTTACCCCTAAGAATTGGGACAGCACTTCAACACCTGCAGACGTCATCATATGTCATCGCGATCTCTTGCTTCATATGAGATCAGACGATCACGACTGCTGTTGTTATTCCAGTGTTGTTTTTTGGTGTTATCATCAGGAAATCACTGAAGGAATATATAATATTATCATAATGATCTAATGTGGCAATAAGATCGTAACTACACTTTACACAGTGACCGTATTCATCTATGTAAACACACTAAAACAACATTAACATTATAGCAGACACTGTAAAAAGCTCATTTTCAGCCACTAGACTGCTCTGACAGGGTGTTCGAGTGTTATCGAGTGACAGAATGTTGTGGGACTGCTGTACAGGGTAGATCGCGAAATTTAGCGTTTTTTTTTTTTTTTTTTTTTTTTTTTTTGCGTTTTTTTTAAAAAGCATGACGGTAAAACATGAACGCGGTTATGAATATATTAAAACATGTGCTTGTTTGACGTAAAGATTTGTAATAATGACAAAAAATAATAATTTGTGGATCTCCTGACTTCCGGGTTCAGCAATACTGCCGTGTAGCTGGTGTATTCTGGGAAATTTTCTTACCCCTCCGTTTCGAGTGTGGTCCTGAAAAATCTTCGTTCGAAGGGGTGTATACCCCTTGCCCTTAGCCCTACGCCTTCAAGCTAAAGAGTATCGGGACACCACTACACCTTGACAGGAACGCGCAAAACTAGGGGTAGGGGTAAGGGGAATGGCTAAGGGGTAGAACTGGGATTGGGCCTTAGTCAAACTATTACCGTCATGTAGGACTTTTTTCTCCACATTTGATGACAGGACAGATACACACACAACTGTTTGACACTATTCTCTGCATCTATGGAGTCATTAAAGGACCGCAGACACTTGCATCGTGAAATGTGGAAGTTTTTTTCTTTCCATTCTGCATGTGCAGTGAATTCCTTTAAAAAACTTCTTCCACCAGTCCTTACACCATACCTCAGTTTGTCATGGGAGTGGGGCATGCATGAAATGTTCCTGAGTGAAAGTGAAAGAAAAATTAAACACCTGAAATTACATGAATCTCCAGAGGAAACGTGGATAGCACAGTGTCACAATGTTGATTATCATTCTATGTGCTATAACATGTAAAACAGGATCACGAAAGGAACATTCATAAAGTAACTCGTATCATATCATTGTCTTATTCATATCAATGCAGATAATTAGATGACTGATGTCCATGTAAACGGGCAGCACGGTGGCACAGTAGGTAGCACGTTCGCCTTACAGCAAGAAGGTCGCTGGTTCGAGCCTCAGCTGGGCCAGTTGACGTTTCTGTGTGGAGTTTGCATGTTCTCCTCGTGTTGGCGTGGGTTTCCTCCAGGTGCTCTGGTTTCTCCCACAAGTCCAAAAACATGCGGTACATGTTTAGTGAATTGGGTAAGCTAAATTGTCCATAGTGTATGAGTGTGAATGAGTGTGTATGGATGTTTCCCAGGGATGAGTTGCAGCTGAAAGGGCATCCGCTGCATAAAACATATGCTGAATAAGTTGGCGGTTCATTCTGCTGTGAGAGATTAATAAAGGGACTAAGCCAAAAAGAAAATGAATGAATGAATGAATGAATGTCCATGTTAACATAATCACTGAAAGTGCCAGATGATGTCGCTAGCTGTCAAAGATGGTGCGTTCCTCTACCTTTAAGTTGATTCCATGTACGCTGTACTGCTCGCTTTGCCTTCTTAAATTCCTAAGCAACAAGAACAAACACCTAACATCGACAACTGTGTGCGTAACCATCGAAATTGTTTAGAAAAAAATTATTTAAAGATAATGACGCAACGCGTACCTATCTGTGCCAATGATGCATGCTTCTTACGTTCTTGTCGCAGCACCAGTGGCACTGAAATTAGGCACCGAAATTCTTAGGCTGATTTGGTCCGGTGCATACCGGTTACATTGATATATGGCACCGGGTTTCGGGGAGTGTTATTTTTGTTATATATATATATAATTTTTTTTTTTTTTTAAATAGAGAGAGAGAAAAGTATTTCTACAGGTGGTTTGTCAAGCCCACTCACCTAAGTGAAGGTCACTTTGTAAATACTTTTTTTTTTAATTCATCAGCAGCAGCAGCATCTTGCGGTAATGCCTGCATATACCACCTCATCCTATTGGCAGAAAACACAAGTTTTCAGATGGATTATTATCATTATGAAAAAAAAAACATGAGCATAATAGAAAGAAAAAAAAAACAAATTTGCTAACTGCTTAAATTATTCATGAGTAATAATAGTTATAAATTATCTTACCAATAAATGTGCTAGTTTTGTCAGGAGTCTGAACTGTTTCTACAATAATAAAATTGTCTTAACCTAGATTTGTGTCCTTGTAAAATGCTTTGTTGTTTCAGGTATATTGTATTTTAATTCTTAATTTTGATTTTACAAATATGTCAGCATGATGTAACACTTGCCTTCCTGATCATTTTTTTTGTGTGTGATTTTGTGCAGATCCAGATGATCCCGACTACAGCAACACTGAGCAGAGATCCAGCAACAGCAGCGGCAGAAATCAGGATGATGTGGAGCTCTAAATACGGTGGCTTAGTTTATGAGGTATGATTATTAACAGGATTTGAAGGACAAGACAGCTGTAAGGTAGGATGTTTCAAGTTACAAGTATTTTCAGAAAAGGTGACAAAGGACAACTGAGGTCAGTTGTAGTTTTTGAAGATTTAACTTTTAAGTTTCAACCTTTTGACACTTCAATGTTAATTCAATGGAGGTCTGCTATCTGGGTTGTCTGCCCTGTCTCTCTGACCATCACTAGCTATGTTTCCATCCAAAAATGCGAATTAACTTTATGCGCAAAACTGGATTATCGCATAAAATACGTGCGAATAAAGCTGCGTTTCCATCCAACGAGTCAAAGAAAACAAAATTATCACTTCTTGATTAACTGGTGCCAAATATTAACAGTAAAAACGGAATTTGCTGTGGTAGAAGAAGCTGTGTGAGCCTTTATTTAATAAATGAGTTGCGCCTCAGAAGGCAATCCTGACAGGCAATGAATATGCTGTGGCATTAGAAGTCGTGAGACGTGGAGCACAGACGCTCTTGATTCTGGAGATTATTAGTAATATAACACTACTACTAAAACGGTTCAGGCGTTCTAGAATGACCAAAACAACATTTCCGATAATTTGTAATGTGCTCAGCCTGCTGGTTTGTCCATTTACACACAATTTTATCATCACATGATCTCTTATAACAAAATCACATGACTTTTTTTTTTAATGCACACACTGGAATTTGTTTGGTTAAAGTGTTTCCATCGCAGTTTATGCGCATCTTTTCTCATCGAATAAAAGTTTATCCTACTACTAGTTATGCGCATATGTTTTTTTTATGCGCATTTTCAAAATTTATGCGCATCTTGGCCTTTTTCATCAACCATTTTATGCGGATATCCAAATAGTAGCTACTGTCTTGTTCTTTTGTTCTGTTTTCTCATGATTATTTAGCACACATGCTTGATTTTGTCAATGATTGCCCAGTGTTTCATTAGTTCTTTGTCCAGTCTCTTCTATGGCACATTTTTGCTTATTCACCATCTCCATCTTTGTACATACAGCCATGACAGTATCACAGTTTTCACAGAAATATGAAGCACACCAGCATTTAATATGCATTTAACACCAACATTAATAATATGGAAAGAGCTGACTGATGCTCATTCAATCTGCACGTCACGTGAAGCGGCTTCTGGGCCCAATCGCTCTATCAAGCTGTATGGGGAGACTCATCAAAAGGTAATAATAAACTTTTACAAAGCTATGTAATACTTTCGAAAATCACGACTGGAATATATATATATATAATAGTCCCCCTTTGAATATTTATTCTTTTTTAAATATTTCCCAAATTATGTTGAACAGAGCAAGAAAATTTTCACAGTATGTCTGATAATGTTTTTTTTTTTTTTCTGGAGAAAGTCTTATTAACAGGAGAGCTAATAATATCTAATCTATCTATCTATCTATCTATCTATCTATCTATCTATCTATCTATCTATCTATCTATCTATCTATCTATCTATCTATCTATCTATCTATCTATCTATCTATCTATCTATCTATCTATCTATCTATCTATCTATCTATCTATCTATCTATCTATCTATCTATCTATCTATCTATCTATCTATCTATCTATCTATCTATCTATCTATCTATCTATCTATCTATCTATCTATCTATCTATCTATCTATCTATCTATCTATCTATCTATCTATCTATCTATCTATCTATCTATCTATCTATCTATCTATCTATCTATCTATCTATCTATCTATCTATCTATCTCGATGGTCAGCAAGTGATTAATTTTTTTTTATAAATTGTTAACATTTTGGTATTTGGAATGCAGCAAGTCCAGAGACTGATGTGTACACTATAATTTTATATAAAATTCACTTTAATGTGTGATATGACTAAAAAGGGATCATAAATGAATATTTTCTCAATTCAAATGAGTGGCGGCTTGGACCCGCAAACAGTATTCCATGCGTCACCAATACATCACGACTTAACAAGTGCATAATCCACTGATTAAACAGGAAATTGCATATAAAATTATGATATTAATTAAATCAACAGAGGATTTTTGCACTGATGATTTGAAACTGATTTGGTCTGTAGAAAAGTCTAAAGGCCCAGTATAATTTGTTGGCGAACATATGTTTGTCTTATATGAAACTTACTCTCTCACAGTCGCCATTGTTGTTGAGTCCACTCAAGCAGCACGCTAAATTTGGTTAGGGTGTCAAGGAAGTAACATAAAGGGATACATGCGACAAATAAACAGTTTTGACATGGTCCTTTAAAGGTTCGAGAAGCCCTCGAGTACTTTTTTTGAGATGTTAACAGATTTGTGTGTGTTTATCATCAGTTAATGATCATCAGCTTTAATTGTGGGGAAAACTGGATAATTTTGAGCTTTCGTCAGCGAATTTCATCTGCTGGGTTTAAAATAGTTTTTGGGGCGGGATCAAAATCGGTGACGTAGCATGAATCTGCTAGTGAAGCGATGACTTGTCGGTTTCTCTTTATTATTTATAGCTGAGTTTTCTCATCCTATGAGAAGACCCTGCTTCTTAATTATTTATGAGCGCACATGCTTTCCTGAGGCAAGGTGGACCTGCCAAGCTGTTGATGCCGCGTTCGCACATGGCACGCAGTATTTAGCCGTGACGGGTCGTATGTGTTTGTTTCCATGATCAACAGGGTTTGTTGCATGTTTTTCCCCTGCGATGCTGTCAATGTTGGTTTGCAGCAAGCATTTTTGTCAGTAGAGCTGTACGAGAATTGGAGAATGACAAACTTTTATCAGTTGAGTTAATTACCATTCAGACACATCACCTATATCCGTGCTGTTGTATTCGCACATGTTTAAAATCCTTCAGTTTACCAGCAGGGCTAATGGTTGGAACAGGGCAAGAGACCTGCTGCACTGCAATCCACTGTGTCTGCATTCAGACTCGGGGATTGAGGAGAAGAGAAGTCCTCCTCATTTATACTGTTTATATAAACATGATTATCTTTATAATGATATAACAAATTGTGGTTATGTGTATATGAAATTACAAATAGCATATACAGTATAGCAGGGCATTAAATTACTTACTGTTTATTTCTTTGCATTTTAACTTTGTAAACTGTAAAATCATGTCTCCTTACAGTCTGTGTCTCATTTTGTAAGCCAACTGACAACAGTTGTTCGCTCCCCTCTTTCTTCCCTGCTCTGCCGGCCACACTCACTCCCCGCTCGCAGAGCTCCACGCCCATCATGATGCATTTGTTTTTAATTCTGAGGTAGACTTGAACTGAAAGAGGGGGGTTCATGGCCCTTTAAAAGAGTAATTGGTTATAGCTACTAGTTATTAGTAACTGAGTTACATAATTATAAAAGTTTACCAGGGAAAGTAACTGTTGCGTTAATTTAAAAAAAAATCAAATTTGTCAAATGACTATAAAATAGATATTAAACATTGTACACTAATCTACACTATTACAATGTTGTTGTGAGACAATGTGAGAGACAACCATGAAATTAAACATACCATTATAAATCTTGTCATTACAATAGTTGCACAATAAAACACAATACGTGGTTTAGGTGTTTGCGGTGAAGAAAAATAATTTTAGTTGCTTTGATGTCGTGGCTTCGTCGTTCTTAGCCACATCATAACTCTATTATTATTATTTTTTTTAAATCAATTTAAGTTAATAGATGCACATTTCAGAGGGGGTGCATTTATCTGCAGGACACTGACTTTCCAGGGCCAAGTTTGCCCATCCCTGTATATAATTTATTTTTTACTTGCCTAAGCCATATACCTACTATGATAAAATATCAGAGAACAATTAATCTTATTAAACCAATGCAGTATATGGCACCTTTAAGGTAAATAATTATTTTACTGATGTCTATGTAAACATAGTCAGTGTGAAGTCTTGTTTACATGTTACAAACATTACTCTTTGTGGATTACCCCCGGATATTGTTGTTTGGTCTTGTTTTAACCTGTGCTAAAACTAGTCTAAAAAGCTAAGACTAAAAATTATATACCCACTGTAGACAAACATTTTTTTTTAAATTATTATTATTATTATTATTATATATCTTTATATAATATAAATATTTTTAATCCGCAAATGTGGCAAATAAACCAAATCTGAAGGAGAATAAAATCACACAATGTGCATGCACACATACACTTTAATGCTTTTCTGAAGCAAAATAAATGCATTTACAAATTAATTAAAATATGGCAAATACAAAATACACTGGAAAAAAATATGCTGTAACATGTATTTTAGCTAAGAGAATTGTGTTTAAATGTGCAAAAAGGGATTTAATTTAACATTTTACTTGGTACAATAATGTAAAATAACAAAATACAGGAATAAACAAATAACAAATAAACACAGATAAACAAACACAGAATAAACACTTTATTAAAACAAGTATTAAATAATAGGGAAAGATTCGATCAAATTAGAGTAGGGTGCCATGTTTTTTTTCAGTAATTCAGCTTTGCGTGTGCTACAAGTTATCTAAGTAAATAAATAATTCCTGTGAAACCAAAATCACTCCCTAGGGTCCTGCTAGGAGAATATATGATTAATTATTGTTCAGAGTCTAATGTCTTCTCCTGTTCAGCCCTGTTAGATCTAAAGTCATAAACAAGCACTGAAATTGCAGCCACACACACCAGAGCAGAAAAAAACAGTCGGATTCCAGCTTCAGTAGGACCAAAACATTGAACGGAGTCTGAAAGATAAAAAACAACACCGAAAGTAATGGACAAATAAAATGAAATCTCAACATATTTTAATAACTTGAATTCCACAACCAACAGCAAATATAATAGAGAAAATAGGGTATATAAATGTACCTTCACGTGGCTGACAGAGTGTGTTGATGTCCAGATGTGTGGTCTGCTTGCTGAAGGTGTTGTTGATCACGCAGCTGTAGGTGTTTTTATCCTGATATTCCACCTCCAGATGTAAAGAGACGCTGCTGCTGAGATCAGGCACACTGATGCTGGACAATAAACTGTTTCCTTTGTACCAGGAGAGACTCACAGCTCTCACATTCACCACTGAACACAGCACTGAACAATACTGCACTGATGAAGATGAGGAGGATGAACAGTCTCTGATGAGGACGGGAACAGGCAGACGAGCTGAAAAGCATCAGAAAAATAGAATAACATTTACAGTAAGAGACATATTTTAATCAAGTCATATTTTGGTTTTGGGTGTCTCCAACAACAGGCTGATGTGGACACAATGTCAAAAAACTCGTTCATTGTCTTATAATATGCATTTATTTTACTTGATTATCCCAATAACCATTAAGAGTTTACCTGAGCGATACAGTACAAGCCACGCGGAGCGATTACAAGTTACAACCCACAATTAAAAACACATATATTTTGCAAGCAACAGAAAACGAGGAGGCTACCATTTTAAATCACACTTACATGTTGTGATTCTCCACGGTTCTGTCACTCCACTAGTGGGGTGGTTCATGTTTTACCGGATATGGCATCTCCTATTTGGTTATGTTACGTATTGGCGTCAAAATGAAACGGAAAAAGATTTGAACCCAAGACAATTCATATATTTGACTCCGATTCACCTTTTTTTAGAATCAATAGTTTTAAACGTGGTGCACTTTCAGATTTAATCCTCAGCTAGATGTTTTTATTCACTTAGAGCTGTTACACAGTGCATGTAAGGGGATTTTCAAACAAATCGATAATCTTTAAGGAATTGTTCATCGTATAAATCCTGCAGCCTCATGTAATTTCAACCTGTATGACATTTCTTTTGAGGTATAAAACCAGCCTTTTAGCAGAACTTTCGTATACCAGATTTAAGATTCTAGTGCTTACGTTTACACATCTGGCAAACATCTTCACCTAGTGAATTTCTTTTACAATTAACATGCTTGCAGACCTGTTGTTTGTAACCTATTAACATAGATTAACCATGTACCGTACACTTTTCGCTAATCAGCGCACTCAAACGACCACTTCTCCGTCATTTTAAAGCCAAATAAGCATGTTTGTGTGTTCATTCTCTGGGCGAATACCTATTGCACAATCCAAATTTTGATCGATGTCTTTTGGAGCAGTAGTTTTTGAGAAAAGATGAGAAAAGTACCGCCTACGCATGTGTACGGCGGATGATAGGTGTTAACGGTGTTCTGTACATGATTAAAATAGTGTTCCGTACAGGGCACATAACTTCAATTCACTGGCGAAAATGGACATTGCTTTAAGTCTTATTAAAAACAAACGTCAGAATATACTATTATTGTGTTTAGTTTGAAGTTAATATTACATTTAATAACTTTTTTTATGAAAGTTTGAAATTATATAACTACAAAATCATTTAATTTTTATGTCATGTTTTTTTTTTATTGCAGCATGACAATTTAAAATATTAAAACATTAAATTAATGCAAATTAACGCTAACTTGACTGACCTTGTCAGAATATAAACATCATCACTGCACAAAGATTATCCAAACAGCGTTTGCAGCCTATCTCTCTCTGGCGGAGAGTTGCACCATGCGGTCATCACCCATAACTGACGTTTAAATATCCCCATTTCAAAGCATTTTATTCAACAAAAGATCATTTATTTAACAATTTGTGATAACATAATATTCATTTCATAAAGACTATAATACTGTGTGATGCATAAATTAAATGCAAATGCATATTGTCGTTGCTTTAAATGTCTCACTTCCAAAGCGACACTCGCCCCTTTATCTTGCCCACTGTCTATTTTCATGCGCATTAGGTGGACGTAGCAAACTTACTGAAAGAGTGAAAAATATAGATTACACGGATACATAGCTTGTCTACAACCCGTAAGTATTTATTCAGAGATTGGCGTTAAAAGGTAACATCGTTGTGTATGAAATTAGTGTACATTTATTATAAGCAGCAAAATAATTATTTACACATGGTGATTCATAATTCATTTACATGTGGTGTGACAAAGGTCTAAAAGCCTAAATTTAAATGTCCAAATTTATACCAACATCCTCAAAATTCAAAACATGCCATAAAGCAGGGGTGTCCAAACTCGGTTATGGAGGGCCGGTGTCCTGCATAGTTTGGCTCCAACTTGCTTCAACACACCTGCTAGGAAGTTTCTAGTATACATAGACAGAGCTTGATTAGCTGGTTCAGGTGAGTTTAATTGGGGTTGGAACTAAATTATGCAGGACACCGGCCCTCCAGGACCGAGTTTGGACACCCCTCCCATAAAGGCACACAAATGTTTATTGCTATCCAAGCTCAATTTTTCAATACAATAAAATAATAATGAGAAATACTCAGCAGACAGGGAGAACAGACCTGTAATTGAGACTCACCATATACAGTAACACTGAATGTGGGTATGATTGGTTTTGATTTTCCCATGATTGTTATTTGATAAAGTCCAGAGTCTGCTGTTCTGGTGTTCATGATGGTCAGAGATCCAGTTTGCTGATCCAGCTTCAGTCGGTCTTTAAATCCCACAGCATCACCATCAGATGAGGAGGAGGTTCCAGCCTCTTTATCCATTTCAGCTATCGGAGTTTTATGTCCAAACCTCCACGTTACCACATCTTTTGCCTGTAGTGCAGCAACACCAGACTCCAGAGTGACTGAATCTCCCTCCATCACTGACTTCACTACACCTGAATCAGCAAACACACCTGAACAACACACAGCGTTTATCACTCATGCTCAGACTTTTTAAATAAAGTTACTGTAAATATGTTGAAGACAGGGTGCCACATTGCCGTTTCACTTATAGACTTTCTACCACCAGCAGCCTTAGCTTTAAAGAACAGAATTATTCAATCATTTCCTTTTCAGCTTAGTCCCTTTATCAATCTGGGGTCGCCATAGCGGAACGTTTTACACACCGGATGCCCTTCCAGCCGCAACCCATCTCTGGGAAACATTTATTCACACTCGCACACTACGGACAATTTAGCCTACCCAATTCACCTGTACCGCATGTCTTTGGACTGTGGGGGAAACCGGAGCACCCGGAGGAAACCCACGCGAACGCAGGGAGAACATACAAACTCCACACAGAAACGCCAACTGACCCAGCCGAGGCTCGAACCTGTGACTTTCTTGCTGTGAGGTGACAGCACTACCTACTGCGCCACTGCATTGCCAAAAACAGAATTAAATAATTGAAACTTTGCAGCGGGTCTAATTTCATGGACTTACTGAACATGGGTTAAACGGAGGAATATAGATATTCCACTTCACAATGATTGAGTAGGACATTCTTCAGTACATATTTAATATTTTTTTTGCCCAAACCTGAACTTATGTTGACAAACTATATATCAAAAATGTATGTATCGCCTATAATTTGAATATGAACTCAAAAGGTGGGGTTACAGTTAAGAGGTTCATTGATTCTAGCAATGTTTTTAACATTAAACCATTCAATTGCAGTCTCAGAAAAGCAATAATTTAGTGTTTCAATTACCCTAAAGCAAAACACACATATTGTGGACTACCTTTGTTGCACTTTAAATGTTGAGTTTTCCAAAATGACGATCCAACATTAACTATTTGTAATACTTATTGTTGTGACATTAAATCATCTTTATTCAGGGCTGAAAGAACAGTATTACAGTTTAATCATATATTGACACACATAATGTACAGTACCAAGTTTGTTTATTAAAGTGTAGTGACCGCATACGCATGCTGTAGGTTCAGTTTTTGTGAAATAGAAAAATATGTCCTTGTTTGAAATGATTAAATAAGAGTCACACACTTCTGCATTGCCGAATAAGCTTCTCAGGCAGGCAGCGAAACGTATAATGATTCAAGAAGATGCCATTCTGCATTCTGAAGATAGTTTACAGAAATAGTCTATTATAATGACCCACTTGCAGTATTAGCAAGAGGACATTCAGAACAGTGTTGCACACTCAGAAAAATTGCAGGATCAACTGAGACACTTGATGAAATAATACTGCTCTTCTAATATATAGATGTAGACTCCTATAGTTTTTCAGTTGTTTATTTATTACAGTAGATTACTTACGGTTAATGACTCGCTGCATAGATTGTAAACAGACACTGTTTTCTTTGTAACCAGCATTAAAGCTTTAAATGAAGGCTTTTCTGTGTGTTTCCAGTATAAAATGTGCTGTCTGTAAGTTTTTGACTCTTCTAAAGCATAAAATGCCATAATATGTGTGCAGATATTTAAGAAGCATGCTAAGTGAACATACTTGTTTATCTGAAAACCAATGCTGAAGTCAGATATTCTGCTTTGAAAATGTGCGATACGTGCTGGAACGGCTGTGTTTGTTTTGGTCATTTAACCTGCACAATGCCAGTTTAGATAATTATATTTCAGCACCCTGGGTTGCCTTGCTGGAAAACCATGTTTCATTCATTCATTCAAAAAGGCTCTCAAAGCATGTGCTCCTGTCCAAAATTCGACCTCCCGTGGACAGTAGCAGACTCCGAAATAAGACGCATGTTCAGAGTTCCACATGAGGTTATTAATTAACAATTAATATAAATATTACAAAGGTAACATTAGGTGAGCAGGTTACATTGTAACTGCATGTCCTAACAGCACGCTACATGCCGCGATACGCAATGATGAGCAATTTAGCTGTTTGCACCAGACGAAACATGTCAGAAATTTAAATACAGCCATTCAGAAGCACAGAATAGTGCACTCACTGCACTCCAACGAAATGGTAAAGTTTATAATCTAATTAATACATATTAAACCTCTTTATATCTTTATATATAGAATACTGTTTAAATCAGCCTTTAGGCTTGATCGTCATTTTGGTCCTCAATCTGGCAACCTGCGCTTGCGTTTGTTTTGATCCAGGCATGCAATACCTAGTTCAACCATTGGGTGTCAAACTTGCATACTGCACCTTTAATATTTGTCTTTTTAAAATGATTGTCAAAATAATATTCACCCCTTCTTTTTATTTGAATTAGTACATCTGCTTTTAGACTTTTAAATTGGTACATCAGGTTTACAAATTAGAAACTTTAATTTATGTCTTGTTTTTGGTTTTGGTTTGCCAAACATACTTGAACATATTTGTATAAAATGTTACACAGCATTGTTTTAGCTCATTTTACTTAGCAGCCTTAATAAATGTATTTTGAAAACTGAAAAAAAATGTCATGCCCATTACAGTACAAAAAAAAACCCTGATGGTTTGAAGCAAAAAACTGAAGAACGTCAGATTTCTTAATATGCCAGTAAAGTAATGCAAATTTAATATTCACAATCTAGCGCAAATATCACAGTGGTGTGTGGTGTTATTTATATCTTGTACTTTTGAAACTATGAAAACTTTTCAAAAGTTTAAAAACTTACCAAGCAGACACAAACAGCAAATGACAAACGAGCCAAACATTTTCTTCAATAGTTCAGAAAGTCCTGTAGAGATGGTCTATAATCTTACTGTTAATGTGGCTAGAGCTACTTTGTGTTTGAGAGAAGTGCAGTTTCAGCATTTCTCAACCTCAGTTCCGGCATGTTCTCTTCCCCCTCCAATGTGTCTGTTACTGTCTGTTGCAAACATTTATCTTATTTTCTTGCCTTCCTCCATGTTGATAGACACGCCTTAAAGATATGATGAAAATTGTCCTTGTTTACTTATACTTCACCTGTTCCAAACCAGTTTCTTTCTTCTGTTGATCATAAAAGAAAATATGTCGAAAAATGTTAGGAACTGGTTACAATTGACTTTCATATTTGGGTCATTCTACAGAAACATTCACATTTTTTTTTTGTTTGGCAAAATCTATTTCTTTTTTAACATTTAAATTGAAACCAAATTAATCAATCACTTTGTGAAAACACATGAATGACATCTTATGATTTTTTTTTATATTTTAGTACATTTATTTAAAGATATCATACCATTTTTTTTGTCACTGTTACTTTTGGCAATATTAAAGGTTTTATGAAATAATACTTCTTTTTTCAGCACACGCAGGCTGAGTTACAGAAAAATAATGACAATGCTACAAATAAGGAGATTTGTTTTTATTTGTTTTAATCAGGTTTGTTAAAAGTGTTATTTATGATGTTAGTTCTGCAACCCAACATTTGCTATAAAAATGAAAATATTCAAAAAGCATCTATAAACAATTAATGATGCAATCCTTTAAATCATAAATTGTGAGTGTAGCACACTGGATCTATAATATATTTAAAAGATTTTGCATTTTATTTTTTCCTAAAAAAATAGATTTTTGTTAAAGGGTAACTTCAGTGACAACACCAGGGGACAGCAATTTTAATTGTATATTTTATAATATTTATTTGGTAAGTTCTTTTTTAATGTCATTTACATGATATATTTGATTGCTATGAATACATTATTGTACTTTGAAGTCTCCAAAAATCTGTTTTTGACCTCAAATAAAGCACTCTCCTTCTGTACATGGCTGTGGGGATGACTTCTACATAAATAATTAAAACAGAATTATTCCCAGATTGATGCCTCAAGGGGGTGTAATTGTTCAAATTAGAGGTTTTGTTTATAATATAAAGAAATTGTAAACCTAACGATTTTAAGTGTATATTTCTGTGAAGTGTATAGGGACAGAAAAATACACGTTTCTGTAGAATGATCAGTTTATTAATTCGGCTTATTAGCAATTCTGAAATACATCTGCTGTGTTTCTTCTGCATGGTAAATAATGTTTAAATGTTTTTATAATGAATAGTACACAGAGTAGGCACAGGCTTTCCTCTGAGTGTTCCGAGAAGGTTTTGATTTGAATTGGAGAGTATCAAATCTCTGGCGCCATCTTGTGGCTATAAAATGAATTAAAAGCCTAGGTTAAAAAAAGCAGCTCCGTCGGATAAAGTGTACTACCACCTCCAAACAAACCCAAAATACTCATCTGCACAACTAAAAGCGAACGTGATGAATGTGAACTCCTAAGAACATGTAAACATGCAACTAATTATATAAGCAACTGGGGTCTTAAAAGGAAATCTATCTAAAAGCATCTAAGAAGACTTTTTAGGACACCACCACTTTAATTATACAGTTCAGGTGCTTGTTGGTTTAAGGTGCTTTATTTGGCATGAAACATTTCTACATTTCCAAATCATTTGCAGTTAAAACGGAAAATCCCAAGAAGTATGTGTAACTGGCACACATATAATAGATGCCTCTAAACCATGGCTCTCAAACTCAATTCCTGGAGGGCCGCAGCTCTGCACAGTTTTGCTCCAACGCTTATCAAACACCTTGATTAGTTGCATCCGCTGTGTTTGATAGGGTTGGAGCAAAAAAGCTGCAGAGCTGCGGGCCTCCAGGAATTGAGTTACTTATCGTTTTGGCCACCAGATGGCCTTATCATAATGAAAAGATTGGAGCTGAACGATCCAGTTCAAGTTACATTTCCTTCCATCAGTTATATATATATATATCTTTGCATAACAAAACTCCAACATGTATCTTGATATCTATTAAATCTCCTGTTTTCGTCATTGAAGAGCTTGTAAATGTGATGTCATTGACCAGAAGAACAGCAGCCGCAGCAGCCACACCCATCAGAGCAGTGACGACCAATCGGAGCACAGCTTCAGTAGAATCACAACCGTTGACGAGTACTTCAATTAAAGAAGATAAAATAGAACTGTAGTTTTAAACAAGCCAGTGTTAGTGGTCAGGAGCTTAAAGGTGCAGTAGGTGATTGTCTTCCGAAACATGTTTTGTTATGCTGGTTAAAGGTCTCTTCACAGTCTGGTAGAAATTATTAAAGTAAATGATCTAAATCATGGGTCTCAAACTTAATTCCTGGAGGGCCAAAGCTGTGCACAATTTTGCTCCAACCCTGATCAAACACAGCTGATCCAAATAATTAAGGTGTTTCAGACTCTTTTGAACACTTCGATTATTTGGATCAGCCGTGTTTGATAGGGTTGGAGCAGAACTGTGCAGAGCTGCGGCCCTCCGGGAATTGAGTTTGAGACCTATGATCTAAATGTATTTATATGCATTTTCATATTCTGTGTAGGGCATAGGACTAAATAATTTTCATCCAATTAAACATTTCGAGATGAAAAAATTACAATAGCCAAAACCGCATGTGAAGAAATGTAGATTTGTATATCTGCGCACCATGTTCACGCAGATAGATCCTTCATTTGTGCATTCACGTGCAGCATTGACCTACAGTGACAATGGCAGACAAACCTGAATCAATATAGGAGTTGCTTTTGCATGCTAAAGGTATGCAGTTCAAAACCAGTCTGAATGATGACACCATGTTTGCTGTATTTATTTTAGCACGCAACAAGGTCTTTTATGAACAGGCTTTGTGTTTTTCAGCAACTGAAAATTTCAGTGGTAAGATTGGTGTGACTATTTGCCATTTCATAAGGTACCGGTTACAACATCGATAATGTAATTTAATCAAAATATAGACAGTTAAATAGACCTAAGTATTTGCTTAGTTGTTTAAGTGTAAAACGAGATGAAAGGCTGTTTAAACACAAGCACCATGAGGATCAGTGAGCAGCAGTCTTTGTCTTGGTAACTTAAGTTTATTGAAAAAAGCGACATGGATGACAGAATATTTCTGTTTTTAGCACTCATTTTTGTGTTATTAATTTAGTTAAATAATATAAATAACATAAATAAATAGGCAAGGCAAATTTATTTATATAGCACATTTCATACACAATCATACACAAAAAAAGTTTTTTTATATATATACAATAAATGATTAAGAGAATTAAGCGCTCCAAATAGCGCTCTTCCGCCTAGCCAGATATTGAGAAATTGGCAGCAATAAGGATAATTCATGTACCCTGCTGCTCTGTCAACAACCAAGCTTACGTTAAACAACGTGTGTGTCTCCACATAGACCCCACCAGAGACAAGCTATCCTTGCATGCATGAAATATTGCACATACACAACTAATAGAATACAGTTTTTCGGAAGGTCTTCAAGTTTGGAATTGCAGTATTATAAAGCACTATAAAGTTTCCTGACTGGCGAATGACATGATCTAGTGTTATAAGCTTATAGTCATCTATTCAGTGTGTGCATGCACAACTTCAGAAGGTGTAACTTTAGGTGGCAGGGAGGGGCATGCATCCTCAATGCTATAATGCCAAGTTATCATTTTCCCAGATCACCTACTGCACCTTTAAGTTAAGTCTGGCAACCTCCTCTAGCCTCTCCCACAAAAAAAGAAAGTAAGGAAAAAAAATGAAAAAGGAAAAAACAAAAACACATACATATATACAGTTGAAGTCAGAATTATTCGCCCCCCTTTGAATTTTTTTTCTTTTTTAAATATTTCCCAAATGATGTTTAACAGAGCAAAGGAAATTTTCACAGTATGTCTGATAATATTTTTTCTTCTGGAGAAAGTCTTATTTGTTTTATTTCGGCTACAATAAAAGCAGTTTTTCATTTTTTAAACACCATTTTAAGGTCAAGATTATTAGCCCCTTTAAGCTATATATATATTCTGATAGTCTACAGAACAAACCATCGTTATACAATAACTTGCCTAATTACATTAACCTGCCTAGTTAACCTAGTTAAGCCTTTAAATGTCACTAAGCCGTATAGAAGTGTCTTGAAAAATATCTAGTCAAATATTATTTACTGTCATCATGGCAAAGATAAAATAAATCAGTTATTAGAGATGAGTTATTAAACTATTATGATTAGAAATGTGTTGAAAAAATCTTCTCTCTATTAAACAGAAATTGGGGAAAAAAATATACAGGGGGGCTAATAATTCTGACTTCGACTGTATATACTCACCTGCATGTTTCTGGCAGATTTCAGTGATATTAAGATGTTCATGTTTTGATGGTCCTGTAGTAAGTAAAGGCGATGGTGAAGAATTGATACTTCTGATGTCAGGTGCAGGCAAGGGAGCTAAAAAAACAACAACATTGTTTTAATCAATGTTTTAACTCCGACAATGTCAGTACAGATACTGCCAATCTTGAACAACTGAGTGACACATCATCAATTGAACAGCATACTCACCCTCATGTCCTTTCAATCCCCTGAGACCATCTTTATTTTTGATACACATTAAGTTATTTAAGAAGAGCTCCCTCCATCCTCAAAACAGTCCATATGCCTTTAGTTGATCAATCGGAATATTATCAATCTACGAAAATATCTTGAGTAATCACATAAAACAGAAATAACCTATAGTATCTGGATGCAGCCTTGATTATGCAAGCTGAACCAAGTCTCTGACTTGCAATGTCAGACACAATGCACTCAATGGACTCCACTGTGAGGGGTAGGGTTAGGGGTGGGGTTAGGTTGTATTAAAATCATTGCATGCACCTGGCCTGCATCCAGACCCCTCTCGAAATAACAGCTTTATTCATATTTATTTTATATTCCGATTGAACCACTAAGACTGCAGGGTCTGCATTAGATTATGTAAAACAAGGGTGTCAAACTCAATTCCTGGAGGGCCGCAGCCCTGCAGAGTTTAGTTTCACGTCAACATACCTATCTGTAGGTATCAAACAAGCCTAAAGGACTTGATTAGTTTGATCAAGTGTGTTTATTAGGGTTGGAACTAAACTGTGCAGAGCTGCGGCCCTCCAGGAACTGACTTTGACACCTATGATGTAAAGGTTATGCAACTGTCCAATGGCTACACTGAAACTACCATATGTCATTGAGGCAGAAGTATGAATTGGCCAGAAGGGAGGTTTTGGATGCAGCGTTTGTCATTTACAAACAGGTGTAAAATATAATAATTTTAATAATCAAATTATTAAAAATCATCAGATCAGATAAAGGGTGGCACAGTGGCTCAGTGGTTAGCACTGTCGCCTCACAGCAAGAAGGTCGCTTGTTCGAGTCTCAGCTGGGCCAGTTGGCATTTCTGTGTGCATTTGCATGTTCTCTCTGTGTTGTCGTGGGTTTCCTCCGGGTGCTCCGGTTTCCCCCACAGTCCAAACACATGCGCTATAGGTGAATTGGATGAACTAAATTGACCGTAGTGTATAAGTGTGTGTGTGAATGCAAGAGTGTATGGGTGTTTCCCAGTACTGGATTGCAGCCGGAAGGGCATTCACTGCATAAAACATATGCCGGAATAGTAAAAAACTCCTTAAAAAACTGGATTCTGACACGCCCTTAATGCTTTTGCGCCCTGTGCTTTGGACTTTGCGCCTAGATCGTTAAAATAGGGCCCCATGTCTTTTTCTACATTATGCGCTCCCCGCTCCTATCGAGTAGGTGGCGGTAATGCATCATTTAACTTAACCGCCATTTACCCAATAAGCAGAAGAAGATATTTATGTAAGTTTCGTAAAATGGGCATGGCTCGGTCGGTGTTAGGAAAACGCCCCCTTAAAAAAAACAATATTAAGAGGTCGATCATGCGCAGAAATTTTTTTGTTTTTATATTTTTTTTTGCGTGGTCATTTCAAATACAGGATCACGTTAGCTCCGATGGATAAAGAACCTACCGCGGTGGATAACGAAGGAAAAAAACAATCATACAGGTTATTTTTGTTTTTTTTAATGTTAAAGTTTAATGACTTCATTTGCAAAAATAGCCGACCATATGAAGTGTAAAACCTTATTTGTAGCCATTTGTTTTACTCCGTTTTACTGAAAACTCAACATGGTTTTACAACAATAAAATCTCAGGGCTTTTGTACTTCCATGGTAAACCACAAAATAATAATAATGCTTGTGGTACATTAGATTAACCTTGTTTTTGTAGTACAACATATGGTAATCAATCTTGTTTAAACAAATAAATAACACATTTTTCTGTAATAAACCGTGGTTAATTTTTCTGACTCATTCTCAGTTAAATAACAGAACATATATTTATTTTCTATTTTTAATTAAAGTCATCAGACACAAAACACCTAGGATCAGGACAGGTATCTGATGTTAAATAATATAGAAAGGATCATACATGAAACACCAAGTAAGGACAAAGGACAAGTATCTGATGTTACTGTATATAACAGAATAACTTTCAGACATGAAACATCTGAGATCAGGACAGGTATCTGATGTTACTGTGTATAATGGAATAACTATCAGACATGAAACATCTGAGATCAGGACAGGTATCTGATGTTACTGTATATATTGGAATAACTATCAGACATAAAACACCTGGGATCAGGACAGGTATCTGATCAGTGGCGTTTCTACACCAGAGTAACTGGGGTGCTAGGCAGGGGCCACTTGTACTTTTAGGGGGCACACTTTAACATACATCACAAACTACTTAAACAATTATTTGAAGTCACTGTTTTCATGTATCACTCTGCAGTCTTCACAAACCAGCTATTTAAATAACTTAAACTCAAGATAATCGTCCATGTGAATTTATTTGACAAGTAACTTTGTATTGTAGCAGGATAAGACATTTCCAACATTCAAGTACATCAAAGCACATTTTTGCACCTGTAAACTTCAACAGACGCAGTTGAAGTCAACTTTTTTGCCCTCCCGTTAACTTAAAATAATGTTTTCCAAGTGATCTTTAACAAACTAAGGACATTTTTACAGTATTTCCTATAAAACAAACAAAAAAAAATACTGGAGTCATAAAAAGTGTTATTTCTTTAGTTTATTTCTTGAATAAAAGCAGTTTTTAATAAAAAAAAAACAATGTTAAGGTCAGTATTATTAGCCTCCTTAAGAAATATTTACTGTATTTTTTGATTGTCTACACAACAAACCAGTTATACAATGACTTGACTAATTATTCTACCTTTCCTAGTTAACAAGTCTTTAAATTGCATTTTAATCTGAATCAAAGACTACAGAATACTTAAAGGGACTTTGTCTCAATACAACTTGCAAAATCTTGCAAAATAACTAAAATATTCTGCACTGACTGTCACCATGGGAAAGATAAAGTAGTTATTAGAAATTAAACTATTATGTTTTAAAACGTGTTGTAAATAATCATGTGTTTGAAGACTCGTGCTTGATATCACAATATATATATGTATGTGTGTATATGTATGTATACATATATATATTCATTCATTCATTCATTGTCTTGTCGGCTTAGTCCCTTTATTCGCCACAGCGAAATGAACCGCCAACTTATCCAGCACGATTTTACACAGCGGATGCCCTTCCAGCCGCAACCCATCTCTGGGAACATCCACACACTCATTCACACTCATAGACTACGGACAATTTAGCTTACCCAATTCACCTGTACCGCATGTCTTTGGACTGTGGGGGAAACCAGAGCACCCGGAGGAAACCCACGCGAACGCAGGGAGAACATGCAAACTCCACACAGAAACGCCAACTGACCCAGCCCAGCCGAGGTTCGAACCTGCGACCCAGCGACGTTCTTGCTGTGAGGCAACAGCACTACCTACTGCGCCAACTGCGTTGCCATATATATATATATATATACACAAGCAAGAACCACAGAAAATACATAATGGGAGTGTAAGATTCATTTTATTACGCTACTTTGACATTGCAAGACATGAAAGCGTTGCCAACACTTTTGTCCGTTTTCGCCTTCAGTCTTTGGGTGTGTCTCCATCAGGTCTCCATATGCTGTTACCGCTGTTACACGCTTCGTAGGGCATGCACTAAATTCCAGGGGTTTCATTACCGCGACGTAAAATGGGCGTGGCTTGGTCTGTTTGGGAAACGCCCCCTTAAAAAAAAAAAAAACAATACTAAGAGGTCACCGATAATGCGCAGTACAGGTTGGTTTTTTTTCGCGGTCATTTCACATACAGGATCATTAGCTCCGATGGATAAAGAACCTACCGCGGTGGATAAAGAAGGAAAAAAACAATCATACAGGTTATTTTTTTTGTTTTTATAATGTTATATTTTAATGACTTCATTAGCAAAAACAGTCGACCACGAGAAGTGTAAACCTTCATTTGTAGCCATTTGTTTTACTCCGTTTTACTCTGTTTTACTTAAAATTCAACATGGTTGTACAACAGTAAAGGCTCGGGGCTTTTGTACTTCCATGGTAAACCACAAAATAATAATAATGCTTGTGGTACATTAGATTAACCGTGTTTTTGTAGTTTAAAATGTGGTAATCAGTCCTGTTTAAACAAATTAATACCACATTTTTCTGTAATAAAGCGTGGTTAATTTCTCTGACTCGATCTTAGTTAATTAACAGAACATATATTTATTTTCTATTTTTAATTAAAGTCATCATACACGAAACACCTGAGATCAGGACAGGTATCTGATGTTACTGTATATGATAGAATAACTATCAGACATGAAACAGCTGAGATCAGGACAGGTATCTGATGTTAAATAATCTAAAATGATCATACATGAAACACCTGAGATCGAGACAGGTATCTGATGTTACTGTATATAATAGAATAACTATCCGACATGAAACACCTGAGATCAGGACAGGTATCTGATGTTACTGTATATAATAGAATAACTATCCGACATGAAACACCTGAGATCAGGACAGGTATCTGATGTTAAATACAATAAATATGATCATACACGAAACACCTGGGATCAGGACAGGTATCTGATGTTACTGTATATAATAGAATAACTATCAGACATGAAACACCTGGGATCAGGACAGGTATCTGATGTTAAATAATATAAAATATGATCATACACGAAACACCAGGGATTAGGACAGGTATCTGATGTTACTGTATATGATATATAAAGTATTTAACACAAAACCCCTAGGATCAGGACATGTCTCTATATTACAGTATTAATCTGACAGATATCTTAAGTTACTTTGTTTAATATAAAATACACTAACTTCACATGAAACACCTGCGATCAGGACAGCTATTTCAAAGTACTGCATATAAAGGCATTGGACAAGAAACCCCTGCGATTGCATACAGGTATCTGAAGCAAACGGCTGTTTTCACAATCTGCGCATGCTCCGTGACCTATGCAAATTTACAGATAGGCCACGCCCACCCGATGACGTGGTAGTGGTTACGCTGTACTGAAACCCCTGGAAAAATGCAAGTACACCCGTCTGCAGCTTGCAGATTGGGGCGGGGCTGAATATGGGGCGGGGCTGTATGTGCAGCTCCGCCCATAAGGAACAGTGGGCGGGACTGAACATGTCGCCCCGCCTACAAGTCTTTCATTGGTTAACGGAAACATATTGACGTTGACGTAATATACTTTCGATTCCGGTTTTCATCACTGCATGGTGAGTACACAGGCTCGTTTGAGGTGCGCCTCGCCTTGACTGCAATGTAGACGAGAGCAATCGGCTGCAGTAAGAGGAGGGCTCAAAAAATACATCAGAAGTCGGACACCTCCCGAATCTCGGGCTGCGTCCGAAACCGCGTACTTCCATACTATACAGTACGCTAAAATCAGTATGCGAGCCGAGTAGTATGTCCGAATTCATAGAATTCGAAAATCAGTATGCGAGAAGTACCCGGATGACTTACTACTTCCGGCGAGATTCTGAAGTGCGCATCCCATGCACGCTGCGCTATCCCATGATGCCCCGCGAGAGAATTCATGAATGGAAGTAAAGCGACGCAACTGACGCAGGTAGGTCACGTGACCATGACAAAATGGCGGATGTAGTACGTCCGAATTCCATTCATACTTTTTACATTCATACTGTATAGAACGTACTTTTCTAACTGTCGAGTAGTACGTTTAAATTCAAATGCAGTACCTACTGAGTAGTAGGCGGTTTCGGACGCAGCCTCGCTGTTTTGCCGCCTGGAAACGTCACCAGTGGTGGAAATCGCGTTCGCGTTTTCTATCGCGGACGAATGACCTCATTAAAATATACTATGGTGATATATAGTAAATATTCTAGTGTTTTTGAGCATGTTTTTTCAGTATTGGGTTATGTTTATAGTTGTTGTGATACCAGAGCAACTATAGAATTTAAATAGGCTATTTTTATAATATGGTTCAAAAACACTATAGTATTCCTCTAAATTACTGTAGTATTTTTATATGTGGGAGTGGATGCAATTAAAATATCACTGTTTTTACAAAAAGATGGTCACAATCACAGAAAATGAACAGCTCATTACTTAAAAAGGTTTATTTAAAATATAAATCTGTATATTCAACAGTGGTAAATGTTAAAAGAATGTCAAAATAAACAGCTTATACAGCAAGAAGCTTTCAAGAAATCTCATTTGGCTACATTATAAATTAAGTAGCTATAGCAGGATGTTTTTGATTGACAGGTCATGACTAATGTTTGTTTATTTGAATGTCCCTATAGAATTTGCCATTTTATTGAACAAGTGGTCCATTTCTATAGTCATTTCAGACTTTCTATAGAGGGCATTAGAAGGTATAAAGGGAAATACAACTGAAGACAAAATGATTAGCCCTCTTGTGAAGTTTAAAGAAATGGTATTGCATCAAATATGTAAAATGCTGTTTAACAGATTTTGTTTTCAACAGTTTTATAAACTAATTTCTACTATCTCATTTCTCTAGTCTTTGCCATTATGACAGTATTACATTATATATTTTACATAATATTTTACTCGTTTTTTTGCAAGACAGTATTCAGCCTAAAGTGCAATTTAAAGAGTTATCTATAGATTAATTATGTTAAAGATAAATGAGGAAAGCCATTGGACAACAGTGGTTTGTTCTGCAAATATTAGGCCTATAAACAGCTTTTACTCCAGCCAGACTAAAATAAACAGCCTAAGACTTTCTCCAGAATAAAAACTATAGGCTGTAGGAAATACTGGGAAAATGTTCTTGATCTATTAAACAGAACTTTTGACTTCACATATATGTGTGTGTGTGTGTGTGTGTGTGTGTGTGTGTGTGTGTGTGTGTGTGTGTGTGTGTGTGTGTGTGTGTGTGTGTTTTGTTTTGTTTACTACACCCCTTTCACTTATGAAACCACACAAAGATGAGGCATAATGGCAAAACAGTCTGATTACCTTTGTATGTATGCATGTATGTACGTATTGGATTAACTTTCATGGAATAACGTTGCATAAAAATTACAATACAAAACTCACACAAACAGTGAAAATGACAACAAACAGGACTTTAAACTGAGAGAGAAATAAAATACAGCACATGCACATACTACTGATTTATTAGTAACATTTAGTTATATTAGGTCACATTATATTTTAACAAAGGTGTGTTTTGTTTTTGTTTGCATGTAAATCTAAATAAATAAACATATGTAATGCTCTTTATGACTTTTTTTTAAATTATCAACGAACATACAAAAAAGGTATACAACAAAGCCAGGATAAACCTTAGTAAATACAAGATAGAGAATAACGTGTAGTTAGTCAGTCTCATCCAATGAGCATTCAGCTGTGTCGTCAGCCAGTTGTTTCCCATGATGCTTTTAGTGAGAGCAGTCTTTGGAGAGCAACTGCTGCCGACTGCTCAATCCGAGGTTTCCGCCTCGCGATCGCGAGAGTTTTTTGGCGCACGTCAGCGTGACATCAGAGCCAGGCGGACGCAACTCGGACACATTTCTAACCGGCATGCATCTTGCGGTGATCACCGGTGATCGATTCTGCGCAGATTTTGGCCACCTCAAACGAGCCTCACATCTTATGTACACGCCACGAGCTACGTATTATGTGTAATTTATTTAAAGTCCTTAATTCTTTAGCTATGTGTAGCTGAATAGAGATGTTAAGTTTTAAAACCTTGTAAAAGTTAGGGTTGACGTTTTCCAAGGTGATCGTCTTATTCACTTAGATTAATGTAAACTTTAAAGAGTTTTGAGCAACACAGTCTATCAAATGAAGTTTATTGTTGTCAAAGATATGAACAAAATATATTTTTCTTTGTGGCTTGTTCTCTAATTTATATACACTGACAATGTTACTGCTATATATAAACAATATACAACTTTTGATTCTTTGCCTATTGATCTATACCTTCTGCTTGTAGATCATTGGCATTGATAAATCCATCACTATAATTGTTGTGGAGCATATTCTCTGTTTTATCTTACCTCAGTTCTTTCTCTCTTTTTTAATGTATGGTGAATGTGAGCTGGGGGCATGCCTAGTACAAACATATTTACCTCTTTAAGTTTAACTTTAATATGCTGTATTTTAAGCGACAATTTGGCCAGATTTTTGGCTATTTTTTTTACAGATGCCACCTGATTCTGCAGCGTATCCTCTTGGGAATTGTCATAGAGGATGGTGATGGGGCATTTCTGCAACTCTCACTGACATGCAGGACTTTCTGAGCCATTGTCAGTGATCCAAAATTCAAGGAGCAGGCTCACTACACCTGGCTGGACAGTAAGTCATTTATGGTCATTTATTTTAAAATAGTGACTACTGGGCAAAGTGCTTGGCATATTCCATATTTGTTTATCATGTTTTCATCATAAAGTGATTCTTGTTTGTGTGTGTGTGTGTGTGTGTGTGTGTGTGTGTACATGATAAAGAGTACAAAATATGCCAAGCACTTTTTACAGTACTCCATTAGTTGTAAAACTTTGAATTACGTTTGTGTCTTGCTTAAAAATGTACTTGATTTTATTTAGGTGTCATCAATCAGAGTGCCATATACTTTGACGAAGTGTTTTGTCTGTTGGGGATGGCAAGAGGGGAGTTCTGCAAGCATTCTGTTCAACAATTGACTTCTCAGGGCATTGCTCAGCAGATTGTTACTTCAATGCTGGAGGAGAATTCCCCTGTGAAAAATATATAAATGTTTTTATGTTTATTAAAGATGATAATCACAAACTGCTGTATCTTAAATTATTATTATTATTATTTTCTATAAATTGTCAGTCTTCCTTTTGTATATGTGTGCATGTGCATACACAGATGAGCTGCAGGTGAGACATCTGACATCTAAACAAAAAAAAAAAGTGTATTGTTTTGTGTTGCTGTCTTTACTGCAGATGAAGTTGGTATGTACTTGTCAGCATTTGCCAAATAAAGATTTCAGATGTTTACACGAGTGCTGCAAAAAATCTTTTTTGCCAAATTTCTTTTTATTAATTTGTGTCCTGATAAATAAGTAACAAATAAAAAACTGGGCGTTTGTGCCACCTTATTTAAAAAAAAATTGGTCTATTTATTATAAAATAGAATAACAATGTTGTAAGTAACTCTTAATAATCAAACAAAATTATTATAAAAATATTTTTTAAAGATCTACAGTATCTGTGCAGTGCAGAAATGGACCCAGAGTTGTTAGAAAGTGGTATTAAAGTATTTACTCTGTATTTACAATTACAAAAATAACACTAAGAAGACTGCATTTTAATTCAGTGTTATTATATTATGAAATTATTTGTAATTTATTAATTAAAAAGTAGTACAGACATCAAAGTAAAACCACCCAGTAGGTGGCAGCAGAGCACTGTCTTAGTTCATTCAAATGAAGAAACTGAACAAAACTTTAATAGATTAGTAAATAATAAATGATGAAACTGATTGCATTTATAGATGAAATACTTATCAGGTAATATGAGAAGATTTAACAAGGAATTTTACTCATGCTGAAACATTTACATATAACAGATAATATACATTTATATTCATAGCAGCATCAAAGTAAAAATAAATCCATTATTTGATCAAATAAACTGATTTAATAAGTGAAAAGGTTACAAACATATACTTCCCTTGATAAACAATAGCTTATTCCTGCTCTAAATAAATAAATAATTTTCAAACTCAAAGCACTGCAGTATTGAAAGAAAACATTTGGACACATGCCCAATACTTTTAATAGTCAAGTCACAACATGTAATGTTAACATTTTCAGTTGTAAATTTTCCAGAGAACTATCCCATTTATTTAAAGGTAAACCGGAACTTAAAATGAAAGTGAACTAAAAATCCTGCATTGCTGAAAGGCAGAAGTAAAGTGACATCATTGTGAAAAGCGTCTTTTTTGGGATCCTGTCTAATATAATTGTCATAATATTTTTAGAAAAAATATCATTATGAAGTTCACATAACCGTTTTCTTTACCGATTATATACAGAATTTATTCATTTACATAATTAACATATAAAACACTCAGCAAGAATAGCCTACCCACTTTTGTGTATTTTTTGTGTTTATTAACAATAAAAACAATATTTAAGAAGTTGTAAATACATTTCCTGTTTACTGACACCACGTAGTGGGGATCGACGCTATTACAGTACGTTTTCGCTAACCAATGAAATTACAGGTGGGCGTGCAGACAGGGGCTTCTCGAAAAATGTGCCTGCCCGCTTCGTAGGCGGGGAACTGGAATTCCAGAAGGCAACAGAATCGACTGCTGCACCGTTTGGTAACTTAGCGGCACCTCATTCGTACTGTTGTCAGCGGCTGACATCCACGTTAAAGGAAAGGAAAATGAAGACAGTCCCGTTGGTGGCCCTTGTTATAATATTTAGTAAGTATCGCGGTGATTTATTTAAGTTCTAACAGTTCAGAATAAACTAAGTTAGTTCTTAGCAGCCACTGGTATAATTGGGTGGCATGCCTCTACCAGAAGATTGTTAAAAGTACAATAATTTTTTCAGACTTTGTAAGTTTAAATGTAATTTCAAATTTTAAGTCAGCATTAACACTGACGATGGAACCGGTGTTCCGGAGAATTCAGTTCCCCGTTTGCTCCGTTCTCCCTTCACAGCGCATGCGCAACTTTACGGCTGATTTTATGTACACAAATCACGACGTCATGAATTCGCTTGTTTTGCTGTATTTGCGTAATGTTTATTTCATCACAGATTTTATACAATTGTGTAATTATTTGCATGAACACCCATGTCTATTGTATTGTTGCTGTTGTTAGCACGCGTTCGCTCGTTTGTTTTAAACAGTTGCCATGTCGAAAAAAAATAAGCGATACTACACTGCACAAATTCTAGTGTGTTTTATTTCAGATAAATCACAGTGATACTTGTGTTGTTTTAAAAGATATATTTACGTAACTTGTCATGTATCTTCAGAAAATGTCTTTACACTGAAAACAAATGGGTACGGATTTTCATAGAGGTAAAGTTGGTTTTATATTCGCACATTCATTCATTTAGAAGTATATATATTGTTTACTATGTTACTTTGAATATTTGATCGAAATGAGCATGCAAGTATGACTTCAAAACAACACTAACACTGTTTTTTTGACTGTGAACAATGTTGTAGTTTGATAGTAATTGGCTATTAATATGATTTCGCTATTTAGAGTTTGCAAATAATACGTTTATGAAATTATATTATTAAGGGGAAAGTCCGAATGTGCGAATATAAAACCAACTTTACCTCTATCGGATTTTCCCGAAACAGAGGAAAGTGTTCTGAGGATTTGAAAACACAATGCAATGCCTTTTTAACATCAGATTTAAATCCAACAATTTTGTTTGATTTAAAAAAACATGAGTAGGCCTCAATTAAAAGGATGATACATAAAATGAGTTTACTATTTGAACAACCCTACACAATTTCAATGTTGCTTATCACTACACACACACACACACACACACACACACACACACACACACACACACACACACACACGCATATATATATACACATTCATTCATTTTCTTGTCGGTTTAGTCCCTTTATTAATCTGGGGTCGTCACAGCGGAATGAACCGCCAACTTATCCAGCACATTTTTACGCAGCGGATGCCCTTCCAGCCGCAACCCATCACTTGGGAAACATCCACACACTCATTCACACCCATACACTACGGACAATTTAGCCTACCCAATTCACCTGTACCGCATGTCTTTGGACCGGAGCACCCGGAGGAAACCCACGCGAACGCAGGGAGAACATGCAAACTCCAAACAGAATCGCCAACTGACCCAGCCGAGGCTCGACCCAGCGAACTTCTTGCTGTGAGGCGACAGCACTACCTACTGCGCCACTGTGTCGCCCTATATATATATATATATATATATATATATATATATATATATATATATATATATATATATATATATATATATATATATATATAAACTGGCAAAAAAACTAAACTAAAAATCTTTTAAAACGAACCAACCTAAAATACGTACACATTTTTCAAAAGTGTTTAATGCAAGCTGGGCAATAATATTCTTCATTATAGGGTGCACAATATATCTTATCAGCATTAATATTGCAATGTGCCCATCTGCAATGTGGAGCAGCACAGCAGTTCAGAGTACATGTGATTTGTGGAGTCACTGCAGATTTTAACCAAAATTAAGTTAAAATCATTTGGATGTGATTTCAAAGAGTTTAATACCTTTAGCCACAATAAATTATAACTTTTAAATCTTAAACAAATATTAATTATATTTATTTTTTTATAAAGAAGACTAGTGTTATTTCACATTTGATTATTCAATTTCTGTACTGAATGCTCCACAAAAAAAAAAAAAAAAAAAAAACATAAAACACTGTTAATCTCAGTTTTGTCTTTGCTCTACTCTATCTATTCTTGTAAATTGTTTTATGCATGATTCAATCAGTCCCCTACAAAATCATGCCAAGCAATGTAAATTGATTAATTATTTCCAAACAGAGCTATTCAACCTATCTGGTGAAATTGTATTTATATCACAATATATGAGGCAGAACAACAAAATATTGCAATATTATTATTTTTTTCAATATTGCACAACCCTACTTTATTCTCCCAACACATGACTGGTGATAACCTGGCACATCAATCACAGGCAAGCTGAAAGATCATGTAGGGTAATTAACCACAATTGCCTCGACATTAAAATAATGTTTAACAGCTTTTGTCAATTTAACAAGAACCAAAGGTACAAAAATAGTTTATAATATAAAAGTAACCATTTACCCAAGCAGGTGAATGTATATAATCATTGCATAGTCCACAAAAATAACAAATCACTGTAAATACACTTTTCTGAAAATATAAGAATTTAATTATACCATTAAAAAAATGTCACCAGCATCTGTAGTGTCCTTTAAATCCACAAAAGGTAATGTATAGGGGTTAACACTTCAATGGGCCTCGCAAAAGAATCTGTCCCCCATATTTTAGTGTAAAGAAAAGGTTCTTTAAATAATAGTCATTAGACTTATATATTCCATTAAAACATGACCATATAAACATATATTTTGTTATGTATTCTTAATATGTAGTGGGGAAACATTTCTTTGGGTTATGTAAAAGAATCTGTTTCTCATGTCTTTTCAATGTTAACACCCCTTTATACATGGTAAAGAAGTTTTTAAAAGTTAATAAAAACATTTGAGTCTATCTTTTAATTGTGTTCTGAGCTGTATCCATAATTTTAGTATAAATACCCTTTCTGCAGATGAAAACTGTTAGATACAATTATGACATTAAAAAGACATCATTGTTTTGTTTTTTAACCAGGAAACCTCCCTGGCTTACAGAAAATCTGTTCCCGTGTGTTTTCATATGCACATAAGTGACAAGTGTTTACATGAATAGCCTGTGCAATTTTAAACATTACAAGCATCATCGTGAGTTACCTAAAACAACAAGAGACACTAATTTTGCCGTGCTATTTTTTAAGTTTATTTGAAAGACAAGGCTTGTTTGAAAGAAACACGAGAGAACACACACACATTAACAACAAAACAATTAATGAGTGTGTGCAAAAATTACAATTATAAAACATAATAAAAAATTGTTTAATGCAACCAACATTGGGCAGCAAAACCAACACGAGCTGATTCACTAGCGAAGCGAAAGCATGACGTCATTATTGAGGAGTTGCACATGCGCTGTGAAGGGGGAACGGGGGAACTGAATTCTCCGGAACACCGGAGACCGGTGTTGTTGAACGCAGGTAAAGTAGCGGAAGTAAAGCAGTCAATCAAGTTTACATTATTTTGTAATAGAGGTAAAGTTGGTTTTATATTCGGATATTCAGACATTCTCCTTAATAATATAATTTCAGAAAAGTATTCTTTGCAAATTCTAAATAGGGAAATCATATTAGCAGCCAATGACTATCAAAGTACAACATTGTTCACAGTCAATTAGTGTTAATGTTGTTTCGAACTCTACTTGCATGCTAACTCCGATTGAATATTCAAAGTAACATGATAAACAATATAGAGACTTCTAAATGAACGAATGTGCGAATATAAAACCAACTTTACCTCTATTATTTTGTAAATGATTTCCATTTTAATAAAGACAAGCTCGATTATGTAAGTTATCCATAAAATATCCGAAAATGCACAAATCGTCACTAAATCCAGCCAATTGAGTAATCCGCGTACAAAGAACAGACCCCAAGCAATAAGAATATTTATTTGGTGTGGGCCAGTCTGCAAACGTGAATAGTTTACATCTGAAAAGTTAACACGGTCACCAGTTAAACCGTAACACCGGTCTCATTCACTTCCATTCATTTTTAGACGTTGAAATCAGCTCGTTCTGCTGCTTGATTTTGCAAACTGACATTTTCTTATTATATGATTATACTTTTTCTGTATAATCATGCAAACACTTATTTGCAGAGCAAGTAGTTTCACTGTTTTTTGGTGTTTATTATTCCTGGTCATTTCTCCATAGGCAACTGAATCAGAAGTTTTAAAACAATCGCTAAAACGAACGCACTTCCGCGTTGAAGAATTTTATTTTTTATTTTTTTATTTACTTCTATTAACCATAAGTTCTCCGCATTGAAGAATAAGGTCAATATTTTATTTTATTATAATTTTTTTTTTATTATGCGAAAAGTGAGAATATACAGTCACAGTACATTATAAAGAAAATGGAAAGACAAAAAGAAAACATTTTTAGAAAAAGAAAACAACAAAAAAAACAAATAGAAGGGGTATATACATTACATATTAAAGAAAAAGATTATATAATTTACAAATTTCAGTTGTTATTAAAGCCTGTTTTGCAAAAGAGTTAGAAACCGTTTTAAAGTAATACTGCATTTCAATAAGCAAAATATAAAAAAAGGTTTTTGGTTTGAAAATTTACATTTACGTATTGACGTCGCTTTGTTTACGTGCCTTACATCTTTACGTTGTACTGTTGCTGATGCGGAAGTGTTCCTTTGTTCATGCTGTACACGGATGATGTGTAAAAGTGAGGGATAAAAACGTTTATTGTCAAAATTTCTGCTTCACTTGATATCATGACCTGACAGAAATAAAGTAGTTTATTTATTAGTGTCTTCAGGTGTCTGTAGTGATGCACCGGAATCAGTCTCGGGGAAGGTTGGAGGATCTGTTATACTGCACACTAATGTGACCAAACAACAACATGACACAATCCTGTGGTATTTCAATGACAGTTGCATTGCTCAGATCAATGGAGATCCCAGTAAGAGCTGTCTGTATGATGGTGACGGTGGAAGATTCAGAGACAAAGTGGAGGTGGACTATGAGACTGGATCTTTGAACATCACATATTTTACAGCTGAACACACTGGACGATATGAAGCGAAGATCATCAGGAGTGAGGGCACAGGAATCAGCCAAAACCTGAACCGAAAGCCCAAGTGTGACAGCACTAAAGTCATTCAAAAAGTAAACAACAACCTGGGCGACACCATTAAAACATTGTTTGTGTCTGTCAGTGGTGAGTTATTCAGTATCATTTATTTTCCTTTTCACACTTTTTTTTCAGCTGTATGAATGAACATTCAGAGACATTGATTCAGTGTATTGATTTTTATATCAACACCACACATCAATTACACATTTACTGCACATTTGTGATTTTGTCAATTTCATTTAAACATTAAACAAAATTTATAAAACCAAAAGGTTATACAAATATTCTAAAGATAATGTTGTTGTGAAATTGTATTTAACATGTAAATTCAACAAACATTTGACTTATCTTGGTTATTTTTGTTCCTAAAGCTAATATTAATTATGAGACACCGCTTTAAATACTTTACTTTCTTTATTGTCCACAAATGGAAATTTATCTTTGGCTTCACCACACAACCACACATCACATATACAGTATCACAAAAAACAAGCAACGAGCAATTCCAGCGTTAAGGGTGTGACATTTGCGTAAAAACTCAAAACATAAATTCACATAGGAAGTATATGGTAACATTATATTGAAATATCTGTTTATATTTTCCAAAACAACTGACCACAGAGTTAAGGGAGCAGAAAAATATCAATCTGTAAACATTTTTTATACTTTCAATGAGGGAAATAAACATGCGTTATGGATGTGACAAAAAGTTTGTGAGTTTACGGTCTACAACATACTTTGTAGAAATTCTGTCAATTAAACTGCACAACCCGAAAGAAACAATGCTAATCAAACAGACACGAGTCGGCTCACTATAGAACAAACATGATTTTATTTTATATTTTTGCATTTATGAGAAAAAAGTGTCATTATGGATGTGACACCTGTGAAATTGCCACTTGTGGGATTTTGGCAAATTAAATTTAATAGTTTTAAACACTGACAGATACATTTATGAGTATTTTTAAAGTACTGTAAAGTACTTGATTACACAAAAAATGTAGAAACAGTTTCTCTATTTTGGTGAAAACTTAATTTTTTTCACGGCAAGGTTGACATTTGCATGGAATTGCTCCAACACAAATACTTTTAATATCATCATTTAACTTGCATTAAAAATTCATTTAAACCTTATTCATACTTACAACCCAGTATTATACTTGCAGTCGGAGGACATTTGATAGACATTTTTCTTTACTTGAGGTTGCCTAAAACGTCTGTTTGATGGCAAAGGCTGAAATGTTATGTTTAAAGGATGGGAACAGCCTTCAATAATGACATGTGCTTTCTGTTCAATTCTCCTTAAATACATTTCATTTGGTTGTCTTTGTGCTTTACCTACAGTTGCACTTGCAATTTTTACTTCTCGACACAGTTTTTGTTTTTCTTTAATTGGCAACAGTCCATAGCATGCAATCATCTTAAAACTTACAACACGTTCACAACCAAATTCGTGCATACCATCTCCAGATTATCTGGACTCACACTAAATTGTTTTAACCTCCTAATAAGATATAATCTCTGCATTACATTTTAAATAATACACTCTACATTTTCAGCAAATGTCAATTTATAAAATTTCCTAAATATTTAAAACCCTTAACTGTGTCTCTATTTCATGTTTTAACTAAGAACTAGTTTGTTTCTGCTAATTACCATCTCCGTGATTTTATCAAAATTTATCTCGAGTGAACTTATTTATTGATTGAAAACACCAAATATTGCTTATTTATAAATTTCTGTGTTAAATTATGTTTGTTTTTATCATGTCAGGTCCTGAAAATACTAATGGATCTAACAAGGAGGAGCCGAAAGATTCTGACAAGAGTAAGAATGCGTTTTCTGCTATTTATTAATTAATATTCATTCAGCTTAGTCCCTTTATTCATCAGGGGTCGCCACAGCGGAATGAACCGCCAACTTATTCAGCATATGTTTTACACAGCGTATGCCCTTCCAGCCGCAACCCAGGGCTGGGAAACATCCATGTGTAGTTAAAACCCAAATCCCCTGATCTCAAAAGATGCTCTAGCAACAGATGCTAGAGGCCATGGTCTTTAGCCTCCTTGTTAGAGCAACCAACTCCCATGTAAGGAATTGCTGTTGTATTTTATAATCCATTTTCTACCAAATTTTTTAGAAATGTGTTCAGCATGAACATTTATATCAATGAACTTTTCTTTTTTTGGTCAGGCCCATGAAAGTAACCATTATCCCTTTTGTGAAGCTTATATCAGTGCTGTAGACATACAGAAAAAATAATTTGTTAAATGACACGTTTGTTTTACATCTTCACATTGAACCACAGATGTAGAAAAATATAAACAATGAGTATGTAAAAAAAAAAAAACATACTGTTTAATTTACTCACAATAATGTCTGTCTGTTTTTAGCTGTTGCAGATTCACGTCTGCCTGCTGGTGCTGTCGCTGGAATATGTGTTGGTGTTCTTGTGGTGATTGTAGCAGCAGGGTGTTTCCCGATATACCGTCATTGGAACAGGGATAAAAGAGGCAAGTATCACCTACTCTTTATATACATATACAAGTACAGAACAAAACATCTGCTTTCTGCTTAATTATTATCTAACTGTGTGCGTGTGTGGTCATTTTTTCAAAGCAGGCAACCATAATAATGGCGTGGTATAGAAAGTCAAAGAATAAGGTAAGACTACCCTACACATCGAGTACATTATACAAGGCATTATTGATGATTTTACATCACATCAATGTACAGAATTATGCAAATGGAATTTTAGATTCTTGGGATATCTTTCAAAATAGTCTTATCTTTTACTGTGTGTGCCATTTATTACTACATTTCAGTTAACACCTCCAAACATTTTGTCATTTAATAATCCATTTTTTTTTTGGTATGCACAAGGTCCACAGAGGTCATAACAAGAGGTGAAGAAAAAAAAAGTTCACATCCAACGCAAGAGTTGGATTGTATCGAGTTCTCCCTTAAGCATGGAGAGGAACCGTCTGCAGTGAAAAGATGCAGGTCTAGCTGAACTGTGTTGCAGAAATATTAACAGCATAGAGATGCATTTTTATAGAGATGCATAAGAAGAGTGCAGGTAGTCTACTGGGGTCTTCACACCAGACGCGGCTTACATGACTAAATCGCGATATTTGTGCGTAAATAGAGGCGTGAACTTTTTGAATTTACCCGCTTCATTCGTGTGTCAAATTCACTTCACAATGGATGTGGGTTCACATCATGGGAGGGGCGTCTGTCTGCCTGGTGATTCCAGCTTCATTGCTAAATGGCTGGAATTTATTGAGAGATTAGCTGTGCTTTAGGAAGGCTGAAAAACAGAATAGATTTGTTCGGTGCCGTCCACTAGATCTCTAGAAGGTGCACCCAGCTCTGAGTTCATCAACTTCTCCAGAAGCAGTGCTGGATGAAGGAGGCTTTCAGCGGTGCTTCCCACTGCACCGAGCCCAGTTTGATGAACTGTTGTCCCGTGCCACCAGGAGGATTTCCCCTCAGGACACCAACAACAGGCGCTACGTCATAATCACGCCCCTACTAGAGCAAGCTCCTCATTGATTAATTTTCCAACTCGAGCGATTCGCATGCTAAGCACGTCAAACTCCTGAAATGCTCGATTCACTCCACTTCATTCGTGCGAACGCAGGATGTCTAAATGCGTCTTTGCATTGACTTAATGCAGAGTTCAGACTGCATGATTTTCAAAGTAGTCGTGTCACAGATGTTTTCACACTGCATGACTATCTGGGTTATCTGTCGGTGCTGTGTTTACACTGTAGGATGGATCGGTGACGGGGTTTCACACTGCATGACCTTAAAATCGTAAGAATCGCCAACAACTTTGTCCAAACTACGTCTCACAACCAAACAAACACGAGAAATGACATGGAAACAATGCAAGGTCACGTAATATATCTTTCGTTATTAACTACATAATGGAAAAAGAAGGCTTTAGCTTTAGAAAATGGACCTATTTTGCTCACCTGGCTTTTGAAGAGAATAACGATCTCTCCTCAACTTTTTTAACTTTTTGACTCGGTTGTGGTATTGCTCAGTCAAACAGACACATTGCTCCTGCCAAATTTACACTAGTTTTTCCTCAATTTCATGGGTCCAAATTAACTGAAAATGAACGCTTTTAACTTCTCCCCCAGCCTCCCGCTGGCCTGCAGGTACCCATGCTAGTGGATGCTGCTCTCTCATTGGCTGTAGGTGATCGCCAATGTTATTGTCCATCAGAAAACATTTCACACAGCATGATTTGAATCGCCGACAGCTCCAGATATTTAGCACGCCAAAACACTCATCTGTGATTCTCTCAGATCGCGTCTTTGATAGTTCATACTGCGTGATTGTCACTCACGTGAACGAGCACTGATTTGCCTGTGATTTCAGACATTTGTCTGCGATTTTCTCGAAACCAAAATCGGGGCTAAAATCGTGCAGTCTGAACTCGACATAACATGTAAATCACTTGAGCTTGATGCTTCATCCGCGTCTAGTGTGAAAGTACCGTAAGACTTATAAAGGTCTAGACCAGTGGTGTCCAGTCATTAATGGACAACTGTTTTGTATGATAAAATGTTCTTTTCAACATAACATTATTAATCTTTGTCATGTTGTAGCATAGAAAGGAAAGATATCATATTTTTTTTCACTTCTTGTTGTGCCTTTGAGTTTAATTGTTTCTGTTTAATATAAAAAAAAAAAGTGGTGGTCAAAGTAATGCATTACAATATTGAGTTACTCCCCGACACCCCAATATATATATATATATATATATATATATATATATATATATATATATATATATATATTGTACAAGAAGCACTGCATTAATTTACATTTTTCTCCGCCATGTCTTTAAAATATGAACATTTATTCTACCCCAGTATATTCAATGGAGCTTCTGCGCTAGCCTGCCGATTCTGACGGGCAAGTGCTAGTAAACGGCTTTTTGTCTCGTTTTACACTTGAGCAACTAATTGAATGCCAAAGTCTATTTAACTGATTGTATTTTAATTATATTACAACATCGATGCTGTAAAAGCAACCGTATAAAATGAAAAAAAAAGTCACATGAACCGTTCACCGGAAGTTTATCAGTATGGGAAGAAACACTCGCTCCGCATATACCCTATCGCCTTTTCCTTTTCTTCCCTACGTTCAAAATAATAAATTTGAGGCTCTGCCATCTTTCGTTCTGTCTGTTCCCGCAGTGAGTTTATCCTCTCATTGAGTTTGGGATTCAACTTTACTATGTAAATTTTAATTCAGCAGTTTATTTTTTAAAAGCTAATTAATTAAACTTAAAAGCAACTCAAATTTTATTACTTAGTTCATTAAAGTATTGCATTATCGTTACTTGGAAATAATATTATTACGTAACTCGTGTTACTTGTAATGCATTACCCCCAACTCTGGTGGTGGTGGGTTTAAGTTTTTAATACTTCTTAATGAAAATATTATTAAAAAAGGTGTTGGTTTAAGGGTTTTATTACTACTTAATTTAAATGTAGTGGTGGTCTAGCCTAGGGTTCAGTTAGCTCTTATGAAGTCAGGTATGCATCTTTTACTCTTAGATTGATCTTTGAGTGTTTGATGTGTGATTTTCAATTTAATTGACATGTTTACCTGACTAATAAACCGTTACTGTACCTTATTGATTCATCCTATTTGACTCTGAAATCATTAACTCCAGTAGATTAACCCGAATGAATAGGTATACATTCAAAAATATAAGAGCTATAGAGGTTAATCACATATTTATCACAAATAATAGAAAATGATGTAGGTGACCAACAATCCATTGGCATTTCAACCCAAAACATTAAGGTCAAAATAAAATGTAGTCAGATAATGATTGAACTCAAGGTAAAATTACTTTGTGCACTGGAAAAAAACAAGCAGTAAATCTTCAACCACCATTAAACCACGTCAAAGATTTGGTTATTTGCTTTTGAACAGGTTTCATCACCATGGTAAGTTAAACTACATGCTAACCTCCTCAGCTTTATTTTGGGTTACAAATAAACCAGCCCTTGACCTGTGAGCAAAGTAACAGTGTATCTGATGTAATTTACTGTGATGCTTTGAGTAACTTCCTTTAAACTGTAAACCAGGGGTGTCCAAACTCAGTTCTGTTGACTTTAGGTCCAATTAGCTTCAACACACCTGCCAAGAAGTTTAGTATATCTAGTAAGAGCTTGGTTCAGTTGTGTTTGATTAGAGTTGGAGCTAAACTTCCCCAATTTCTGTTTAACGGAGAGCAGATTTTTTTTCAACACATTGCTAATCATAATAGTTTTAATAACTCATCTCTAATAACTGATTTATTTTCTCTTTGCCATGATGACAGTAAATAATATGTTACTAGATATTTTTCAAGACACTTCTATACAGCTTAAAGTGACATTTAAAGGCTTAACTAGGTTAATTAGGTTAACTAGGCAAGTTAGGGTAATTAGGCAAGTTATTGTATAATGATGGTTTGTTCTGTAGACTATCAAAATAATATATAGCTTAAAGGGGCTAATCATTTTTACCCTAAAATGGATTTTAAAAAATTAAGAACTGCTTTCAATCTAGCCGAAATAAAACAAATAAGACTTTCTCCAGAAGAAAAAATATTATCAGACATACTGTGAAAATTTCCTTGCTCTGTTAAACATTGTTTGAAAAAGGTTTAAAAAAGTAAAAAAAAAATTCAAAGGGGGGCGAATAATTCTGACTTCAACTGTATACATTAAACATTAATTACACATTATAATTGTAAATTTATGGAAAATAATGGCAATTTCTCTAAAGTGTGCTTTCACTGTAAACTTTCATTTGGAGCAAAAAATAAAGAGAATTATATATATATATATATATATATATATATATATATATATATATATATATGTATATATATATATATATATATATGTATTTTTTTTTTCTTTAGAGAAATTGCCGTTTATTTTCCTTAAATTTATAATTATAATGTGTATTTTGCCTAAATATCTAAAAATTTTATTCTGAATCTAACTTTGATATAGGCTAGTATTTTCATCACCACTGGTGGATGCACCACCAGTGGATACTAGTATTTACATAATTGGAAAGACCCCACTCATGATTGTGAAGCGCTTTATACACAATAAATGCACTTTACATTTACATAAAAATAAGCTCTTTGTGAACCTACATAAACTCCATTGATCAGTTTAATAAAATCAGGTTTTGTCTTTCAAGCTGCTTTCCCAAACTATCACTTCAACAGTGTTTACTGCTGCAAAGTAAATATTTAAAGTCATTATTTGAAATAATGACATCTCTTAATCTTCAACAGGAAGTGATTTGTTTGTTTTAACAGAAGTGGCTTGCCGCAGGTATGAATCAGACACACTTTCCATGTGGCGTGTTTGTTTGCTGCAAGTGTCATCCTCAGAAAATAAGGGTGCGGTCGGTCAACAGAGTTAACACATTTGTTTGAAGCCATCTCATGTAACCACATCCCGCTAATAAACCAGTCTGGACTAAAGCAACTCCATAAACAACAACGTAGCTAAATTCACACAATCTCACTAATATGACCACAATGCGTGCGGAATCGATAGGCTATAGGTTGATCTGCAATATGGGTCAAACTGATTCAACATGGCAAACATCGAATATGACTGTGCTGTTTATTGGATTTTGGTTTGCTCGTAAATCTGCCGTATCACATTTCACCACATGAAACTTTGCATATGCAAATAAAATGTCCAGTTGTTTGGCAGGATTGATGCTGGTGTGTGACCAAATAGGTGGTTTAAACGGTTAAATGACCTGTGGTTAAAGTAGGCTACTTGTTGGATCATGTATAAGATGTGCCTTTTAAATTTGCAATTCCAAAGTTAAAGACATTGAAGAACAAGAACATTACAAACAGTTATTTTCAATAGACAAACTGTTGTAGCCTATTTTGTTGTATAAATAATTTCCCTTGAGTGCATTTACGTTAATGTAAATATAAAATTTCAAATAAAAAACATACAAAGGTAAATTCACAAACAATAATAATAAATTTTCTTCACGGAGTTTAAACTTAAGAGCAAATGTAATTTTATGATGGCTTATAAGCTAATGCCACTAAGCTCAAATTAATGTGTGTTGCCTTTCATGTTAAATGTAGTTTATTTGATTTATTTTTAATCATTTAATGACAGAGCATCATCACAAAGGGAAAAGGCGGGGGATGGGGCTATACAGTATTTTTGTATTAATATACTGTTTAAAATATATTGTTTAATAGAGATTGATCGCCAAGACTTGAATTACAAACTAACTGCTTCGCCTTGAACTGTAAACAAATCGCGTTTGCACAGGAGGTTTGTTACATGATAGGCTACGGCCACGGGCCACCAAACTGCAGCTGTTTTACATAGAATTGCAAAACGTTTAATGAACTGTGTGTTGAATCTCTATTTTGTTGTTGGGAATTTCTATTGATGTATGTGGACGTCATTCACTTTAATGTGTAACTTGAAATGTTATGAAAGATTCTTTTGTTGGTTCATTTGTTATTGGGCCTTTATTAAGTTAAAGTACAAATTGATTTTGTGATCTATGTTAATTAGTGTGTGCTTTTATTCTATCTATCTATCTGTCTATCTATCTATCTATCTATCTATCTATCTATCTATCTATCTATCTATCTATCTATCTATCTATCTATCTATCTATCTATCTATCTATCTATCTATCTATCTATCTATCTATCTATCTGTCTGTCTGTCTGTCTGTCATGCAATTAAGTGTTTGAAATGAGCTACTCCTGCTAATTGAATGCACATGAAATGAGAACATACAGTAATTGTGTTTTAATGGAGACACCAAACATGCTGGAATGATTCCTGATTTAGTTATACTTCAATACTTTATAATATTGTATCATTTGCAGTAAAATTATCAAATGATTTGAAAATACAAGTCATTACTTTTATAACTTTAATATTGTCTTTCTTGTGTAAGCTAAACCATAAAATAAAGTAGTAGCATCTATAGCATAGGTCTTAAACTGGATTCCTGGAGGGCCGTAGCTCTGCAAAGTTTTGCAGCTGATCTAAATAATCAAGGTGTTAAAGGCTAGTAGAGACTATTAAGCAGGTGTGAGTTGGAGGTGGTTGGAGCTAAATTATGCAGAGCTGCGGCCCTTCAGGAATTGAGTTTGAGACCATTGATCTATAGGGTCCGAGAGAAATGTAATATCAAATCTCTGTATACTGTATGTAGCCTAACAATGAAGATGACTGACTTTGACCACAATTATTGCTCTATGGGTATTGCTAACCAAGTGCGACATCTTGTGGCGTTGATATGTCACTGACGGTTTAAATCCCATGTTTTTATTTTATTTTAACGACGAATACTGAACGATGCCGGGGTGTATATAAAAATATTTGAAGAGCATAACATAGTTAACTTGGATATAAGTAGTCTCCATAGACTCAATAGGTAAAACAAAGTAAAAATAAATAATAACAAACAAAAAAAAATTGCATGATGTTTTTTTTTTTACATTTATTGTATAACAGAAAGATACATTGGTACATATCATTTACAATAATAATCATTAGATTATTTACAATGGTGCCAATAAAGAATGAAAAAAGATAAACAATAAGAAAAAACAACACAAAAAACAGAAATCAAACAAAAATTAAAGTGATATCGATTGGTCATCTGATCTGAGGGTAGATATATAATAAAGTAGAAATTGAAAGTGAAGAGAGCAAAATAATATGATAATGGCAATTTAGAGTTAATAAATTTTACATATTAAAAGTCGTGCAAATTGAATATGTTTTAAGTGCTTTCTTGTTAAGTGAATCTGGAATTGTAAGTAAGTAATTTTTAATCTCTTGTATAAATGCTATAAATACTGGCTTGCAATTTGGTTTATTATAAAGCAGATGTTAAAGTTTGTATCAAAAAAGTAATAATAATTACTTTTTGGGTAACAGAAAAGTTCTGTGAAGTAATATTTGAGATTAATAAATTAACATCTTGCCAAAACTGGAGCACATGGTTGCAGAACCAAAATAGGTAAGGAAGAGTTTCAGTGTTATTCTGACAAAGGGAGCATTTTGTATCAAAGTCTGATCTAAATTTTTACTTTAGGAGGTTTTTGACAGGGTAAATGTTATGTAATAATTGAAAAGATATTTCCTTTACCTAAATTGCATGACGTTTGTTAATCACCAGTGCCTCTAGATGACGCAATAATCACGCTAGTCTTCACCTGTGGCTGCAATCAGTTTATGGTTGTTTACTTTGAGGTCTTCAGTCCTCTAGCTGTTTCTCCATCTTGCAGGTTTTTAATTTCGCTTCATTCTCGTTCATTTGTTACAAAAGGCTGTTTAAGTTTCATCGTTGAACCAATTTACGGTTTTATTTCCCGTAAAAGTTTACACTCTTTATAATTCGTGTGCAGGTTACAGTCTTCCAACAACCGCTAGGCTAAAAATTATCACAGATATTACTTCACATACACTTAATACACAAATACAATCATCGACCTATATATGATATAACTGCAGGTTAACTATGTTTATATATAATAACTTTAATTGTAAAAAGCTGTTAAATAGTTAATTAGCAAATAAAGTTGTATGCCTAACTGTTAACTTTTCTCAGTTTGACTGTAAGGCAATAATATGCTTCCTTGGTAAAGCTACTTTTTGTTTTTTTTTGTAAGTAAATATTGTGAAAAGCGATATGCAAATAAAATTGAATTGAATATTAATGGAGTGTTAGATTTCTAGTTACGTCACTAGGTGGCGCTGTGCGTCTTTGCATCATGCAAACACTCAACCTTTTTTCAGATACTTTATGCGGTTTTGATTATTGTCATGAATCCTAATCTTTAATTTCAGTGGATTTTTTTTTGTCAGCCGGTTTGCTGAAACTCGGACAGACTCAGAGACAAAACAGAGAAGACTATTACATATATCACGGATCATTTTAAGAAACTCTGTATTAAATGTTAACAGTAGCCTACTATGAAGATTTTATTGTTATTTTTGTTTCTATCGACATTAAGGTTTAAGTACTTTCAGTTTTACTGTCTGAAATATTCTATTCTTATTCCCATTTTATAAATATAGCCTTTATTTTGCATTTGATGACTCGTGTATATAAATAGAGCTACTGTGCGTTACATTCCAGTTCTTTGGGTTTAAGAAAAGCTCATTGCAAATAAAGTGCATTGTTAATATTACTTAATTATTAAGTCATAATTATTAACCCCCTTTGATTTTCATTCATTCATTCATTTTCTTTTCGGCTTAGTTCCTTTATTAATCCTGGATCGTCACAGCGGAATGAACCGCCAACTTATCCAACCCATGTTTTATGCAGCGGATGCCCTTCCAGCTGCAACCAATCTCTGGGAAACATCCATACGCACTCATTCACACTCATTTAGCTTACCCAATTCACCTGTACTGCATGTTTTGGACTGTGGGGGAAACTGAAGCACCCGCGGGAAACCCACGCGAACGCGGGGAGAACATGCAAACTCCACACAGAAAAACCAACTGACCTAGCTGAGGCTTGAACCAGCGACCTACTTGCTGTGAGGAGACAGCAGTACCTACTGCGCCACTGCATCGCCCTCCCTTTGATTTTGTTTTTTTTTTTTTAATATTTCCCAAATTATGTTTAACAGAGCAAGGAAATTTTCACAGTATGTCTGATAATATTTTTTCTTCTGGAGAAAGTTTTATTTGTTTTATTTCGGCTAGAATAAAAGCAGTTTTTAGTTTTTTTTTTAAAAACATTTTAAGGTCAATATTATTAGCCCCTTTAAGCTATATTTTTTTGATAGTCTACAGAACAAACCATCATTATACAATAACTTGCCTAATTACCCTAACCTGCCTAGTTAACCTAATTAACCTAGTTAAGCCTTTAAATGTCACTTTAAGCTGTATAGAAGTGTCTTGAAAAATATCTTGTCAAATATTATTTACTGTCATCATGGCAAAGATAAAAGAAATAAGTCAAAATCTCTCTGTTAAACAGAAATGGGGGGGGGGGGGGGGGGGGGGGGGGGGATAAACGGGGCTAATAATTCTGACTTCAACTGTGTATATACTCCCAAAGCACAGACTCTGGAGAGTAACTGAAGATCAGCAGCAGCAGACACTCCATATACAAGTTCACCACTGTTGAAGGCATGGATTTTCTGCTGGATGTCTGCTCGAGGATGGACTAACATGTATCCTTTCTTATGTCTTTATAATTATTAATAAGGTTTAAGTACCTAGATTATATGATGACCTTAGTGTCATCCCTTTTCAGAGTTAAACTGGAATGATATGTGTCAATGTCCTAAACTTTAAATGTTATGAATCATGTTTTTAATTTCACTGTTTATTTATGGTTTTGAATTGCATTTTGGTAACTTGATTTTCTTCCAACAAATTTTAACATTGAAAAGTTCTTTGTGACTTTTAAAGTTCAAAGTAACTTTTATTAATATTTGTAATAGTTTAAAGTGATATATTGTGCACTACTCTACAAACACTTTGTAATGAAGTGCACATGTTCTGTTATTTTACTTATTTCTCTCTATATTAACCTTATACATTATATTGTTTCAAAGTACTAAAATGTTAATAAAAATCACTTTGTTAACCTGTAGAGTTCCCATAATGCAATTCACCACCGTAAATGAACTGAAAACACTTGTGAATCCCAAAATATGGAAATTGTTAATTAACAGATTTTTTTTTTTTTACAGTGCACATATACCATAATGTATTATTCAAATTATAGTGTTTACAAATGCTTGTTCATTATTGGTACAGCATACTTGTAGTATTAACTATTGTGAACTGATAAACTGTAATAACTAGTGTATTTAGGCTAGTAATGTTTATAGATAATATACATGTTATAGTTTATAAAACGACAGTATTGTGTAGTTTATTTATATTACTACTTGTATTACCACAGCAACTACAGATATACCACAACAGATTAATTCATAGTGTGCACCCACAATGGTGGCTGGCCCCAAAATAGCCTATGCAGAATTATTGGCTGTAGCCCATCTTGATAAAAACACAGCGCAACAGAAATGCACCAGACCACTAGGTGGCAGTTTATCCACAGAAAGTCTTAATTTACAGGAATTGAATTACCTCTAATGCAAATCTACGTTTAACTTGGCCACACTTTCTATAAAGATGTGCTGGTATCAATAGGCATGCATACCATTTAATGGGTCTTGCATTTATTTAGCTATTACAACATTGGAAACTAGTCAGATATTATATAAAAAAGAAAAGAAGAAAAGATATAAAGCACAGACTAGTTATATATATATATTTAATTATAGGCCTGTAAATGACACCGCTGCCTCATTTATTTTTCAGTCTGTGGTTTGGGTAATAGCCTATATGTGCGCATATGCGTTGTTTAGATAAGAGTGAATTATTTCCCCACATCTCAGTATCTGGTTTCAAAAGCAAGGTTCTTTGACTGTAGCCCGGTCTCATCTAAATTAATGACGCAAATCCTTCTGATACTCTTATCAAAGCATAAAGTACTCCTTAATGGTTCTCATATATCCATCTGCCACCGTTATCTCTCTCTCCCATTCCCGGCAGCTCCAATCTGCGGTGAAATGCTCCTTTCATTATTTTCTGACTGTGGCAACGTTCACGGTCATTTTCTAAAAGAAACTTTGTTTTCTCATGGAAAAATACAACCTTAAAGAGCACCTATGATGACAGAACTGTTTGGACAATACCATTGCAGGTATAGTGTATCCACAGTCATATTGGGGTGATTTATAAAGACAACAGGCCCAAACCCAATTCAATTTTTGTACACCTTCCCCTTGGCCCTTAAAAACGAGTGTGAAGGGGAAGGGCTTCAAAATTTACCCCTAAGAATTGGGACAGCACTACAGCACCTACACACGTCATCATATGTCATCGCGATCTCTTGCTTCATATGAGATCAGACGATCGCGACTGCTGTAGTTATTCTAGTTGCCTTATTTTTTGGTATTTATCTTCAGGAAATCACTGAAGGCATATAATATGTTATCATAATGATCTAATGTGGCAATAAGATCATAACTGTAATGTGCATTTACACAGTGGCCATATTCATCTATGTAAACACACGAAAACAACATTAACATTATATCAGACTCTTTACTCCTTACTCCTCCTTACTTTCGGGTGTAGCGATCATGCAGTTGTAGCTGGTGTATTCTGGGAAATTTTCTTACCCCTTGGTTTCGAGTGTGGTCCTGAAAAATCTTCGTTCGAAGGGCTATCTACATCATCCCCTTAGCCCTATGCCTTCATGCTAAAGAAAATTGGTACACCACTACCCCTTCACGGGAACGCGCAAAACGAGTGGTATGGCTAAGGGGAAGGGCTAAGGGGTAGAATTGGGATTGGGCCTCTTTTTAAAAAATTTCCTGACATTAAAATAGGATCCAAATCCCTCCCGTTTTGAGGCCGACCGTACATGATGTAGGAGTGCGGTTTCCCCACCCACCGAATTGATTGACAGCCGCGTGCACAAAGCAACCGGGAATAAAAGATCTGTTCAGCTCTCTGTGATCATCAATAATTATCAAATGTGATCAAGATGAATTTTAAAAATTTAAAATGTTTTTAAAACAGGGCATGTTTGTAATGAACTACAGCGCAACATCTATAAGTCATGTAAAACAATCAATTGCAAACTGAAAATTAAATATAGTTTGATTATATGTGTTGAAAGTGGATGTTTTATGAGATCATTTACGTTTTTTGCAATTATTTTGCGTTCAAATTAAGAATTTTGCAGGATCGCGTTGGATTCAGCGATCGTAGAATCGCGAAAAACTAAGGGGTCTTATCAGGGCTTAATTTGTGACGGAACATGCCGGATCCGGCACCTCTGAAATCTGATCCGGCTCCTTGTTTTACCGATCCCCCTCCTAAACCGCCCTCCTCCCTCGTCCACTGTTTACTTTCACATTCTTCTGCGATTCCCCAACCCTTTTCACTTTCAACAACCCCTACGCTCTTCACTTTTGTCCGCGACATCCCTCCACCATCCAACACCAACACCAACCCCCCCTCTCTTTCCCTCTGTTCCGGGACTGATTCAATCAGCTGCAAATCAGATATTATTATGAATGCTCCAAACACCATGCGACATCCTCAGAAGTCATCGTTTTCAGAAGTCATCGTCAGCGGTTTTAACTGAAGTTCTGACCGTGAAAAACTGTGCATTTTTTGTCAACCCATCCTTCGTGAAGTTTATTTATAAACTAATTTTGAGAGGATCATATGCTTATGATTGACCACAGCCGGTCCCGCATTGCTAACGTATGATTCACCAATCAGACGATTCCAAACACAATATAAATAACCAGATTTCCTTACCTTAGTCATCCTCGTCTTGAAGAATCCTCCCATCCACCTCTACTCCTCCCCCTCTTTCCTAAATTATTCCAGGATAGGGCGGCTCAGTGGTTAGCACTGTTGCCTCACAGTAAGAAGCTCTCTGCCTCGAGTCCCTCAGGGTTTCCCGGTACAAATACATACAGTATAAGTGAATTGACCAAACCAATTTGGCACAGTACATGAGCAATTAGTCTTCCAATACAGGCCGTTCAGTTAGCAGTACAGCACGCTGTGGCAACTTTTAATAACCAATAATAGACTCAAAGAACTACTGCAGGGGAGCTCTCTCCCAGAACAGCATGCCAAACACACTTTATAATCAATCATCAGCTAAGTGTGAATGCAATAATATACCTAAAACGGAAATAAGGGCAGTAATAATAGCTAAATATATTGGAGATGTGTTGTAATTATGTGCCTATATTGAAATGCAATATGGAGCAATTAAGTGTTATATTAAAAGTAACTCACAAAAACTTGAAAAATGATTTAATAGCAATAATTTGCTATGGATGCAACTGAATTAGAAAAGAGCCAGAGCAAAAGTTACAATCTAGTTTTGTCTCTTCCTTGACCATGTGACCAAAGCCCAAATACTGAGACATTCAAACTGACCGATCCCTATAGAGCATTATCAATAAGTAACCAGACCGTAATACCCCCGAAATCCAAACACAGCTCCCCCATGCCCTGATTTTGATCAGATTCTGTGTGGACCTTCTTGGAGAAAAAGACATGGTTTGCAATAACAGCAAATGCATATGATATTTTTCATCTTTTCAAAACTAAAAGTTGTTGTATAGTCAGTGTTACTGTTCCATTATTTACATTACTTCCGTTATTTGGTACAATTGCATTGATTTCAGAAGTGAAATGTACCTAAATCTGCACAACACCAGACTACCTCATTCAGGCAGACTCCAGTACAGTTCAGTCCAGAAGACGGCATTCACACCAGCCAAATGAACCAAACAATGATGTCAAAACAAAAACATATGTTAATCAAAACTGGTAGTGTGAAAGCGGCCTAAATATTAACTATCCATTTAAGAAGAAAATAATAGACTAAATGCTGCAACTGTCAGTTATGATCACAGATCTCAAACTGGATATCTGGAGGGCCGCAGCTCTGCACAGTTTTGCTCCAACCCTAATCACACACAGCTGATCCAAATAATCAAGGTGTTCAGGACTACTAGAGACTATTAAGCAGGTGTGAGTTAGAGGTGGTTGGAGCTAAACTATGCAGAGCTGCGGCCCTGCAGGAATTGAGTTTGAGACCATTGGTTATGATAGTCAATATGATAAGTACATGACAAACATTTATATTATATTATATTATATTATATTATATTATATTATATTATATTATATTATATTATATTATATTATATTATATTATATTATATTATATTAACTAATAATATCGGCTAGCAGCTGAAATAAGTAAAGGCGAATAAGACAAAAGGCGATATTCAATGTGATGTATCGAAATAAGAACAAGAAAACGAGATTAAGTCGCAATTGAATAGTGAGAAGTGAAGTAGTTTCACCTGCCAATTACATGCACAAGTTGTTTGTACTCTAAAAATATCAAGCGACATTTCTAAAAAAAACATCAGACTGCAGACAGTTTCCGTTTGACTCAGAGGCTGAACTAAAACCTAGTCCTTGCACTAATAACGTGAGACAGCGAACAGCTTCAACTTTTTGACTTAGCAACATTAAATGCTGAATGTTTCTCACTTGATGTTTTTATTTTTAGATTCATGAGCTGGAAGGGCATCCAATGCGTAAAACATATGCTGGAATAGTTGGCGGAAATAGAGAAATAGAGACTAAGCCTGAGGAAAATTTATGAATGAAAGTAGTTTTTTTTTTTTTTTTTTCTTTTAGAATCTTGCAAGTAGGAAATTGTTAAATAATTTCTGCCAGATTTTCCAACTACGCCCCATGATAATCCTTTAGAACAAGGGTCGGGAACGTTTTTCAGCAAAGAGCCATATCTGATTTGAAAGAGCCATTTGGATGTACAGTTCAAGTCAGAATTATTAGCCCCCCTTTATTTAAATTTTTTTTTATATTTCCCAAATGATGTTTAACAGAGCAAGGAATTTTCCCAGTATGTTTGATAATATTTTTTCTTCTGGGGAAAGTCTTATTTCTTTTATTTCGGCTAGAATAAAAACAGTTTTAATATTTTTAAAAACATTTTAAGGTCAAAATTATATATTTTTTTAATAGTCTACAGAACAAACCATCGTTATACAATAACTTGCCTAATTACCCTAACCTGCCTAGTTAACCTAATTAACCTAGTTAAGCATTTAAATGTCACTTTAAGCTGTATAGAAGAGTCTTGGAAAATATTTAGTCAAATATTATTTACTGTCATCATGGCAAAGATAAAATAAATCAGTTATTAGAAATGAGTTATTAAAACTATTATATTTAGAAATGTGTTGAGAAAATCTTCTCTCCGTTAAACAGAAATTGGGGGAAAAATAAACAGGTGGCTAATAATTCTGACTTCAACTGTATATCTCAAAATGCCTTTTTAAAAATGCATTTGCTACTGTATTACTATAAATTGCTAAAAATTATAATAGTATTACTACTAATACTATTATTCATTGTAATATTACTATAAAAATACAGGTTTAAACAAAACCTTAATTTATGTCCATGCACAACTCAAAAATAAACAAACATGAAGCATCACATGCTGAGCAAAGTCCATGAATGAAGAAAGGGCAATTTACAGTATTTTTATTTTCGCCATCACCACTCATGAATGTTGTTTGAATTTAAGTCACCATAGAAATGTAAGTTGTTTGCTATTTATTGGTTTCGCAATTCAAGTTTATCCACATTGTCACAAACGCACATTGGTCGAAACGTCCTTTTATTGTTAACTGAGTTCTTATTCGTTGTGCTGTATAAAATTACAATTTAAAAGGGGATTGTAATTGAAACGTGATGGTTATAGTTACAGGATAGTGATAGTTATAGTATTTTAAACTGTAAAATAAGATTGAAGGAAGACAGCTGGAGAGCCACATATTTTTGCTCGAGAGCCATAGGTTCCCTACTGCTTTAGATCATAGGTCTCAAACTCAATTCCTGGAGGGCTGCAGCTCTGCACAGTTTTGCTCCGACCCTGATCAAACACAGCTGATCCAAATAATCAAGGTGTTCATGACTCTTTTGAACACTTCGATTGTTTGGATCAGTTGTGTTTGATTAGGGTTGGAGCAAAAGGAATTGAGTTTGAGACCTATGCTTTGGATAGATACTTCTCATGTTACATGTTAGCTAAGGGTTCAGTTTCTGTTATTTATAATTTGATGATAAATCAGACAACATCCCCATAGACAATATTAGGAAAGCCTGGGAGGAGGACATTGGTGGTGATATATGGAACGGTGTTCTTAAACGGCTTCACTGAACATCTACATGTGCTCGGCACTCTCTTCTTCAGTTTAAAACAGTACACAGAGCTCATATATCCAAAGTTAAAATAACATTAAATGCAAAATTGAAAATTGTTAAGTTACATTTGAACACAGAAAAGCATGTCTATAAAAGATAACCTTATGTAGTGCATCATATATCAGACCCCCTAGTTTTTCGCAATTCTGCGATCGCTGAATCCAACGCAAAGTCCAAATCCAATCCAAAATTGGAGAAAGTCCAAATCCAATCCAAAGTCACAAATTTTTGCGATCCTGCAAAATTCTAAATTAAACGCAAAATAATTGCAAAAAACTGTAATAATCTCATAAAACATCAAATTCTAAGCCATATAATCAAATTATATTTATTTCAGTTTGCAATTAAGTGTTTTACGTGACTTATAGACGTTGCATACGCAGCGCACGTGATGTATCTGAGTGTCTCTCGAAAAATGACGTCTCATCTGCGCCCTCACAATCATTACATTACATGGAGAGGGGCGGGGGAGTTTTCAGCTTGTGCAGTAAGAGTGGAACTGAGATTGGTTCAAGGATGACGACCGCTGGACTTGACCGAATTGAAGGACATTATTTGTGCTTTACATGTATGGCTGGTTTTATGATGTGCGTCAAATTGATAAATGATTTCGTTTAACTCTTTCCCTGCACTTAGCAAGAGAAAATGCTTCCCTGCCTTTGAAGAGTTTTACGGCAATCCGTGTTTTAAGTGTATTACGGTAGGGGAAGCCCTAACGCATGTCTTATGTGTGACCAGATGTCAGATGCTCCGGTAAGTAAGATCGTGGATAAAAATAAGAGTTATACAACCTTCCTTTGGCTTAATCCTGCCGTTTTAGATCTCGTTTTGACAAGAGACTAAAATAAAGAAGCTTTATTTTTATGATTAAGTAAGATCGTGGATAAAAATAAGAGTTATACAACCTTCCTTTGGCTTAATCCCTGCTGTTTTAGATCTCGTCTTGACAAGAGACTAAAATAAAGCTTTATTTTTATGATTAAGTAAGATCGTGGATAAAAATAAGAGTTATACAACCTTCCTTTGGCTTAATTCCTGCTGTTTTAGATCTCGTCTTGACAAGAGACTAAAATAAAGAAGCTTTATTTTTATGATTTGTGTCATTGTCATTGTGTCAGATTGCACACCTAACATAGTAGGCTACCTGATATGGTAAATACATATAATTTGTTACGTTATATATATTTTTTTAATCACAAAATTGTCTGCAAATTCCTGGGATTTACCGCCACAAAATCAGTCATTTTTATCACAAAACAAATCGTGAAAAACTAGGGGGTCTGATATATTAAACAGCTACAAGTGGCGTCTTCAAAAAGTGTGAGCGTGAAATAAAGGATGGTCAAACTCTGTTGTCGGGGAGGATTCAGATTCACATGTCAGGTGATTAACAGTTGGAAAGTTTCTGATACGGGAAGCACCGCTTCAGTCGAAGAGATGTTTCACATGTTTGTTTTGTTCTGCGTGTGCTGGAGACGTCCGATTGGTAAGTTAGAAAAGCATTTTATACAGCTTTTCTGAGCAGTTAGCTACTGCTGCTGTTCAGATGCCGCTGATTTAATTAGACATTACTGTGAGATCCAGCTTTGATTCAGGTTGCTATAGGGCTCTTTATTGTGTGACCTCTATTTGAAATGAGTTCCAGGGCTAGAAAGTCATTGCAATGCATTCATATGTTAATAATTGAGGCATACCATATTTTGTGGGTTTTTACAGAATCATGCAGAGTTTCTTGTAGGATTTCACAAGAAAACTGCATATTTTGTCATTTTTACATACATATTTACATGATATGACTTTATATAATTTTACACACACATCTACCTATTTTGTAATTAATAGCTATATTTCAGCTATTATTATTATTATTATTATTATCATTATGGAAGGAAGAAAAAGAAAGCACGAGACAAAAACATGAAATTTGCTAATAGCAAGACATAAAGTCATAAATGATCTTACCGATCTTTGTGCATTTTTTTTGTAGAATGTTGGAGCAGCATAAGTGACCTCGTCATCACGGTGATCATCACGAGTCTGTTTCTGAACCGTTTCTACAATAATAACAGAAGGATTGAAACAATAAAACTCAACCTAGATTTGTGTCTTTGTAAAATGTTTTGTTGTTTCAGGTATATCATATTTAAATTTTTTATGTTTGATAAATAACATTTTTTTTTAACAAATATGATATCATGAGGGGGCAACCCAGTGGCGCAGTAGGTAGTGCTGTTGCCTCACAGCAAGAACGTCGCTGGGTCGCAGGTTCGAACCTCGGCTGGGCTGGGTCAGTTGGCGTTTCTGTGTGGAGTTTGCATGTTCTCCCTGGGTTTGCGTGGGTTTCCTCCGGGTGCTCCGGTTTCCCCCACAGTCCAAAGACATGCAGTACAGGTGAATTGGGTAAGCTAAATTGTCCATAGTGTATGAGTGTGAATGTGTGTGTGGAAGTTCCCAGAGATGGGTTGCGGCTGGAAGGGCATCCGCTGCGTAAAATCGTGCTGGATAAGTTGGCGGTTCATTCCGCTGTGGCGACCCCGCAAGGGACAAAGCCGACAAGAAAATGAATGAATGAATGATATCATGAGGTAACACTTGCCTTTCTGATCCGTTTTTTGGGGATTCCTGCAGATCCAGATGATCCCGACTATAGCAAGAGTGAGCAGAGATACAGCAACGGCAGCGGCAGAAATCATGATGATATGAGAGGTTTGAAGAGTTGGCATAGGAGGAATGTGATTCAAAGAAGGATTTGAAGAAGACTCTGTTGAAGAATTTAAGGTGTCAGGTGAAGTAGACTGTGAAGTCGACTGTGATGTAGATGGTGTGCCTGGTTCTGTAATGACTAAAGAAACATTGGTGTAAGTGAATGTGTCTACTACAAACACTGTTACATTTTTACATTTACTCATTTAGCAGATGTTTTATCCAAAGAAATTTTTTTTAAATGATCCACCACTTTTGTTCACTTGTAACTGCTAAAGTTACCTATACAGGAATTGACTAGAAATATCAAACTCCAGTAAACGGTCAAACTATTGCTCTACAAACAAGTGTGCTTATGAAAATACACAAAGTGAAGTTTATTTATAAACTAATTTCGAGAGGATCACATGCTTATGATTGCTTGCAGCCGGTCGTGCATTATTCAATTTGCGATTCACCAATCAGATGATTCCTAAGTCACTATAAATATAGTTATATTTGTTTTGAAGAATTCCCCCTTCCACCCCTACTTCTCCTTCTTTCCTAGATTGGTGGCACGGTAGCCCAGTGGTTAGCACTGTTGCCTCACAGCAAGAACATCACTGGTTCTAGTCCTTACCAAGCCAGCCGACGTTTCTGTGCGGAGTTTACATGTTCTCCCCGTGCTCACGTGGGTTTCCCCCGGGTTCCTCCCAATGTCCAAAATCATGGAACTTAAGTTAATTTACTAATCCAAATCTGCACCATAAACATGTTCCTAGTTAGTGGTTATCTCTTAAGAGCAATCAAATCTGCTCATTAGCTACTACAGCAGGGGAGTTCTCGAGATCTACATGAGCTCAAACTCCCCTCTCACCTTGCAAACGGGAGGGAGTCCCAGACTCGAGGATCTTATGAGCTCAGGGCTCTCTCCAAATGTGCTTTACAATCAACCATCAGCTAAGTGTGAACTCTTGAAAATAATATTGTTAGATAATACCAGTTGACCCTTGAAACAGAGTGTTAAAAGGCCACGAAACCCCCCTATTTCAGCAGGGTGTTTTCACACCTCTAGTGTGGAAAAAATCAGGAAAGTGGGTGTGTCCAGCTCTGTTGAGGTGTGTGTCGGGGGAGGGAAAGTGCATAAATTTGCATAAAAATGGGAGTTTCCGTTTGGGCATGTGTTGACTTTCACAGAGGCAAAACAAACACACAGGCGTAGGGGAGAAAGACAGTGACTGTGTTTAAATGGACATCAGTCATCGAATTATTTGCCAAAATATTAAATGGTGGACTTTAATTGCAGTTTTGCACTTTCACCTTCATTCAGGAACATTTCATGCATTCCCTCGTGACAAATGAGATATTGCATGCGAGGAACTGCTGGTGGAGTGCAGATTTAATGGAATGTTTGATACTGCACGGCGAATGGGAGAAAAAAAATCTCTGCATTTCTCGGTAACTTGGATGCACTGGGTAGCGTCAGAAATCCCCGTGTGTATAGACTAACCGGTGTCAAAATGCGGTGAAAATACTACATAATAGTTTGATTGTGCTGTTTACATGTTTAAATTCGGAGAGCAGCATTTAGAGCGGATCTTTCAGTCCATAATATTGCAGTGATATTAACGTACTGTAAACTTAGTAACTAAATACCTTTGACTAAGGTATGTCATTAAACACTGAAAGAGCACTGCTGACGATACGAACTAACTTTGCCATCTGAATAAACAAACCAAAGACCACTGATCGCTTACTTATCAATTCTGTAGCGACAGGACAATCAAGCAACTGGAGCCGGGTCTTTTTTAAAAGGAGATGAGGGGCAAATTCGGATTTCACCATTTGCAGATGTAAAAAGCTCTCGGGTAAAAAGTTCCTTACAAACATATTTCTGCCGCGTACACTGTAATCCACATGTGAGTCCAGCAGCTCTCTCATAGCAGGAAATGAAAACAAAACCTTTGTTGAAGCACATTTATAAACGCAACACTGACGACTCATGTCTCCAAATTCTTGTTCTTTCACTTGTTTTGGCAACACAACGTGGCGTCTCTCTGCCGTCTGAACACTCATAATAATGAAGTTGCACTGCATACACAATAGAGCGCGCTGATTGGTTTGAACCAAGTCTTTCTCATGAATTAATGCAGCACACTCAGAGACATCACGAAGTACTCTCAGGTACAGACATCCAATCAACACGTTGGATTACACACAAGTATATAATCACCGTGACGCAGCTTCAAAAATTTGTTTCAAACCGGAAGAACGAATTTACTCAAAATAACGCGAAAACAACCAATTTTCACTTTTTAGTGTAATATATGTGTCCTAATAGTGTTTATAGCAGTGTGGGACACATATATGACTGTCAACAGCTCAAAACATGTGTTTTGCTGTTTCGTGACCCTTTAGGGCAGGGGTGCTCAACCCTATTCCTGGCGATCGACCTACCTGCAGTTTTCAGTTGCAGCTCTTATCAAGCACACCTGCCTGTAATTATCAAGTGCTCCTCACGTTCTAAATAATTGGTTCAGGTGTGTTTGATCAGGGTTGGAGCTGAAATCAGCTGGAAGGTCGATCGCCAGGAACAGGGTTGAGCACCCCTGCTTTAGGGGGTAGGGGTTTAAAAATTCCCACTAAGAATTGGGACACCACTACTACCCACGTACATATCTTCATGTCGACACTAGCGCAGATTACGAGTTCTACAGAGTGAGTGTTTTTTAATTACTCATAGAAGTTGAGCTTAAAGCACTGTGTGAGCGTATATGCTAATCTTCTATATAAATGAACTGAAAAACTCACGTTTTCTTTTCAACATCACCACTAAAGTGCACTGTTTTGCTATATACTGTAGGAACATCAGTCCTTGCATAAAAAAAGCGATTTCACAAAAAGCGCTCTACATAAGTACTGCTAACAAAAGGCAGTGTGGTGTGTTTTGCGTACGTGACTCCAGGTGTTGTGGTAACGAGTAATCAAATGAATTACTATTTCCCCCGGCGTTCCTGTTACTGACATTAAAATGTGTGTTCCTGTAATTGAGAACACGAAGCGGTTTTCATGCTGTGTCTCTCTCAGGCCCCGTTTACACTAATACGTTTTAGTTTTAAAATGACGCTTTAGAATGAAAACGATCCACATCCACACTATCGTTTCATCTAGCATTTCTGAAAAGATCTCCGTCCACACTAAACCATTGAAAACGCACATCACGTGACCAGACGCTGCAGCATATGCGCACATCTGAGCTCCAGGCAGTCACCGGGTGCTTTGAGCCCACCTCCCCAGGTGAGAGCAGCACACGTCGGGCAGTTTATCAAGGATCTTTTGCTGGATCTATAGTTGTTAAACGTGATATTTAATTAATCTTGTCTCTATCCAACGACTCTTTCAGGTAACGTGTTTTGGCTGAGCGCAAAGGTAAGTTAATAGGCTATATGAATTTATGTAACCACACTGATTCTGCAATTTTTTTCTGATTGCTTTACTTTTTTCATATATTGTATACACTTATACATTTATAATGACCATTATTGATTATTAAAACTGATATTCAGCAAAAGAGAGGGTGTTTCATATTTTTCAATGAAAATGAAAGGAGGCAGTTATGCTATAGGCTCTGTTATAAAGTATAAAGTATATAGTAATTAGTTACTTTTATAATTGTGTAACTCAGTTACTATATGTAAAAATTTGAGTATAACTAGTAACTATAACTAATTACTCTTTTAAAGGAGAACAACATTAACATTATAACAGATGTTCTGTAAAAAGCTAATTCTCTGCCACCAGACTTTTCTGGCAGACTGGACTGTTCTATGAGCATTATCAGGTAAGGTAATCAGAATTTAAAATATATGTGTGCAATTTGCATTAAAGTATCATCGTTAGCAAAATAAAAAAAAAAATTACATTTTTTTTTTTTTTTTTTTTTTTTTTTTTGAAGATTATGACCCCAACACAGGGGTGCTCTACCCTGTTCCTGGAGATCTATTTTAGTGATGGGAAGTTCGGATCATTTTACTGACTCGGTTCTTTGAGTCTCGTTCATCGAGATGAACGAATCTTTTTTCGAGTCATTTCGTTCATTTAGTTCAATTTGCCAAAATATTATTAAAATGTTACAAATTGCTTGAAAACACATCTACAACTAGCCCATGGTTGATCACACTACAAACAAGTCATCAATAGAATGCTATAAGAGGGAGAAAATAATAATTTATTGTTTACCTGCTGAACTGAAAGGAGCCATGATTAGCTCACCTTTCGGGTCTTCTGGTTCGTTCATCACGTGACCGATTGTAAAGAGCCATGACTCAGACCCGAAGACTCGGGAGATGAACGGATCAATTCCTTTTCCGGCTCTAAATGCATACGATTGGCTTCTGTCTTTCACGTGTTGAACGACTCGGGAGATGAACGGATCAATTCCTTTTCCGGCTCTAAATGCATACGATTGGCTTCTGTCTGTCACGTGTTGAACGACTCGGGAGATGAACGGATCAATTCCTTTTCCGGCTCTAAATGCACACGATTGGCTAGTATGGCTCCTAGGCTTGATGAACGAATGACTGAAACCCGATAGAGGACTCGAAAAATGAACGAATCTTCTCCTGCGCTACAAAACGTGCGCCGCATGCGCGAAATGAATGAATCACTTTAAGAACGAGTCATTCGTTCTTTTGTCACATAACGTGAAAGAAAGCATACGAGATGAGTTATTGAATAAATCAAATTGTCTTTGTGAAGCGTTTTGTAAGATATGATGCTGCAGGCATTAGAAACATAAACACTGTTTAAATGTTGTTTATTGTTTTATTACTATTTTTTACCAGAAAAGCTTTATAACAAAAAAGATTACTTTAAAATCACAATAATAAAAACAAACAAAAGAAAAACAAAATAGTGCACATCAAGCTAGGCTTTTTAATAAATAAAAACAACTAAGCTTTAAATAACACGTTTGTGCCATAAAAGCTTTATATCAAATAGGGCAACTATATGCCCAATATTTTTTTTTTTATGAAACAGCAATTTAAGTGAAAAATAAATTCAAATAAAAACTACAAAAGCCACAGAGCCTAATGAGCTTAACTAATTGACTAGAATATTAAAACAACAGTGTACAACAAGCTTGGCTTTTTTGAGTAATTAGAATTAAATAAGCTTTGAAACAACACTCTGTGGCTTTACTTGTTGGACTTGGCTTAAGGCATGTTAGCATTCAGAAACACAACCCAAACTTTCGATAGGCTGAGTCTGTTTCTTCTTTCTGATGATTTGAAGTGCTTCTTTTGTCATTACTTGTTGGTCGCAGTATAAAAGCTTCTGCTAAATAAGTAAATGTAAATGCAATCTTTTTACAAATATTAGACTAATACATAAAGTCTGAATAGAAAAACATTATTAAACTAAAAAATGGGGTACAAATGAACAAATTACAAGTCACTTGTAATTGTAGAATTTGATTAATTTATCATATAGCCTAGCTTAATGTTTGTTTTCTGATAGCAAGGCAGTGAATAGACATTTTAAAATCATGGGTCCATTATTTGTAAAATAACAAAAAATAAAACCACATATCCACCAGAAAAAGTAACAACAACTTAGTGACAATAGGACAGACCTTTTTTTATTTTTAAGAAAATGCTTTTTAGGTACACATTGTTTGATGATTTTATGAAAAGTCTAAAATATGATCCATGATGCAACAAAAATGTAGTTTTACATAAGTATTACTGACTGAGGTTCTCGTTGCAGTGTACAGTGGAGCTACAGTTTAAGATCAGAAACGCACATAATAATAATAATAATATTAATAGTAATAATAATAATATAATAATAATATATATAATATAATATAATATATAATTAGGATGCACCTGTCTCTAAAGAGGATTTGAAACCATTTACTAATTTCTACACACAATTCTGCTGTAATGTCAAGTCAAGTAAGAAAGACTAATGACTCAAACCCGATAGAGGACTCGAGTCATGAACGGATCAAATCTGTTTCCGGCTCTAAACGCATACGATTGGCTTGCCTTTCAGTGATGAACGAACGAATGATTTACTCGAAAGAGGACTCGAGTCATGAACGGATCAAATCTGTTTCCGGCTCTAAACGCATACGATTGGCTTGCCTTTCAGTGATGAACGAACGAATGATTTACTCGAAAGAGGACTCGAGTCATGAACGGATCAAATCTGTTTCCGGCTCTAAACGCATATGATTGGCTTGCCTTTCAGTGATGAACGAATGACTCAAACTCGATAGAGGACTCGAGTCATGAACGGATCAAATCTCTTTCCGGCTCTAAACGCAAATGATTGGCTTATGCCTTTCCGTGATGAACGACTCAAAAGACTTGAAAAATGAACGATACCTGCACAAATGTGCGCACGCGCGGATGAACGAATCACTCCCTGAGAGGACTCGAAGTTCCCGAGTCATATTGAAGATTCGTTCAAAATGAACGAATCGTTCAAGAACGACCCATCACTAATCTATTTTCCTGCAGATTTCAGTTGCAACCCATATCAAACACACCTGTAATTATCAAGTCTGTTCAGGTCCTATTTAATTGGTTCAGGTGTGTTTGATCAGGGTTGGAGCTGAACTCTGTAGGAAGGTACAAACTCCAGGAACAGGGATGAGCACCTCTTCCTCGAACGCATGAACCAAGGGGTAGGGCAGGAGTGTCCAAACTCAGTCCTGGAGGGCCGGTGTCCTGCAGAGTTTAGCTCCAACCCTAATCAAACACACCTGAACCAGCTCTTCAAGCTCTTACTAGATATACTAGAAACGTCCTGACAGGTGTGTTGAAGCAAGTTGGAGCTAAACTCAGCAGGACACCGGCCCTCTAGGACCGAGTTTGGACACCCCTGGGGTAGGGGAAAGGTACAGGGAAAAGTCCTAAGAGGCCGTCGGTTAAAATATATTTTTTTCTTTTTTGTTTTCTCGTGATAATCGAGGACAGAACGATTGCTGTTATGACTAAAATTGGATATGGACATACCTGGACATGGTTGACAGAGTTCAGTATTGGAGAGATGTGTGGTCTGGTTGGTGACTGAAATGTTCACCACACAACTGTAGGAATCATCCAGACACGTCAGATCTAGAGGCAGGCTGTTGTTGAGATCAGACACACTGATGCTGGAGAATAAACTGTTTCTTTTGTACCAGGAGAGACTCACAGCACTCACATTCACCACTGAACACACCAATGAACAATACTGCACTGATGAAAAGGATTTACTGGTGATGACGGGAACAGGCAGATGGGCTGGAACAAAGTCAGATAAATTATATATTAATTGATTGCTAAATATCTGCTGAGCATAAACATTGCTAAATATACTGAACATAAATATGTTGAGTACAGGTGAAATTAATTTAGGAATAATATTATTTAAACACGTTGTTGTATAATTTATTGCTCCTGAAGGAAAAATGTTTGGTATACTGAGTATTTCAGCATAGCCTGATTAAAAAGTGATAGTCACATACACATTTATTTAGATTTATCGATATAGAATGCTTAGTGTTCAACAATATAATTGATGATGCAATTTCTATTGAATTTATTTAGTTTTACTGAACTTTTTGTCATTTTTGAAGTCTAAACCCACAGTTTTACAGTGCTGTATTTGCATTTGTTCTTATTAGCTGTGACTCTGGTCCCTAACTATTCAAACCATCTTAGTCACTTGTAAGAGAAAAGTAAGAGACTGGATTTTAGTTTTACACGCATGTAGTAGACAGTGTGAACAAACCTGTAAACATGACTCACCGTATACATTAACATTGAATGCGCATGTGGTTGTTTTCTGGCCACTGATGATTAGTTGATAAAGTCCAGAGTCTGCTGTTCTGGTGTTCATGATGGTCAGAGATCCAGTCTGATTGTCCAGCTTAAATTGGTCTTTAAGCCCTACAGCGTCACCATAAGATGTGGAGAAGACGCCATCCTCCTTAATGATTCGAGCTATACGAGTCTTTTCATGTCCAAAAACCCAATTTACCACAAAATCTTCTCTCGGTAGTTGAGCAACAGCAGAGTCCAGAGTGACTGAATCACCCTCTATCACTGACTTCACTCCACCTGAATCAGCAAACACACCTGAACAACACACAGTGTTTATCAGTCACACTCCAAATGAAGTTAAAGAAATCAATCAAGTTTTAGCTTTAAGGTTGTAGCTTTGAAAGGATCGCAATATTTCTATTTGGTTTAGTCATTACTATGAGACTCTGAACACTACAGTGAATTGAGGTAAAGATCATGTTAAAAGTCACTGAAAAACAAGACATGTATAAAACCACCGTCATCAGTGCTGAAAGAACAGTATTACATTCAAATTACGATCACACAAAATGAATGGATTAAAAGTCAGTTAACCCTGTTACTGTTTATCATTATTATTGTTTTTGCTGAAAATTAAAACCTTTGTTTCATTAAAATTCATGCATTTTACAGTCTGAAATTCTGTTGCTTTTGGTAGAGCTTTAAACAGTAAACTTCACCAATGTTTATCATTCTTCCTTTAGATGGAAATGCTAAACTGTAAACTAATTTATTTGCCACTACAATTACAGTAAACTACTCTGAAAAACGTTAAACATAAAATAAGGTCCTAATATGTACTTACACTGAAATTAATCATTTGTTACAAAGTACCTGTTGTGTAAATACATGTTTTTACATTGTACTCATGATTGCTTAAATACTTGTATGTAATAATATCTGTAATTAATTTCGATAAAATTCTGTAAATAATTTTCCTTACACCTTAACCCACCCTTAAACCTACCCACACCACCAAACCTGTCACTAACCCTACCCGAATCCCACCTGAGTTGCACCAGAAATACATTTTGAACACAGTAAGTACTGTACTTTGTATTTATTTTTTGATCTAAGTAGTAGTTAAGGCCACCTAATACAAAGTGGCAATGAAAATATTCATTAACCATTAAATTGGAAGTAGCATTGCATTAAAATGTAGATTTAGAAATAAAAAAAAAAAATGTAAAAGAAACTTTATTTTCTAGAAAAAACATACGTCATTAATCTTTATCTCAGTCCTTTTGCATGCTAAAAAATTTTATGTGTCAATAATGTGAAATGACCGACCTGAATCCAGAACAGATTGCAGTTTTATCAATATATATTAATAAAAATAAAAATATGTGTAACTTACCAAGCACTCGCCAAAGCCACAAACAGATAAAAACCAATAAGTAAAACATTTTCTTTAGCAGTTCAGCGGTATAAACTCAGTAACATCTCAACACTACAGCACAGTATGTATCTGTTGGGGGTTGTACTCAAATTCTACTGTTTTTTTTTTCTTTTCTTCCTGTGAACCACAGTTTCATGTTTTCGTGCTGCTCTGTGCAATTGCGTTCATGAGTCAAATTTTATTTACATCCTCCTACACTCTTTCTTGAACCAGATTAAGTAAAATAAAATAAAAAATACTATTAATTATTAATAGGTTTCCAAACTAATTATTAAACAATAAGGCCACTATTGGAAAAAAAATTAAATGTACTAGAAATACCTGAAAATGTCTACTTCCTTTCAAGTCTTTGCAAGTGTATGGGGTAGTAATGTAATATGCAAAATGGCATAAATTAAACTGTACATTTTCCATTGCATCTGCACAACATCCAGTTAAAAACAATTACATTTTAAAGGTAAAGTAATGCATTATAATAGCACAAAAATAATTCGGGCAATAGTTGTGGCAACATAGGCCCAATCCCAATTCTATTTTTGTACCCCTTCCCCTTAACCTTGAAACAGAGTGTGAAGGGGAAGTGCTTCAAAATTTACCCCTAAGAAATGGGACAGCACTACAGCACCTGCACACGATCTCTTGCTTCATATGAAATTGACGATGGCGACTGCTGTAGATATTCCAGTTGTGTTATTTTTTGGTATTTATCTTCAGGAGATCACTGAAGGCGTATATTATGTTATCATAACGATCTAATGTGGCAATAAGATCGTAACTATACTGCGCATTTACACCGTGGCCATATTCATCTGTAAACACACGAAAACAACATTATTATTATAGCAGACACTGCAAAACGCTCATTCTCAGCTACTAGACTTTTCTGACAGGGTGTTCGAGTGTCAGAATGTTGTGGGACTGCTGTACAGGAGTTATTATTAGGGATTATAGATTGCGAAATTTAGCGTTTATATATTTTGTGGATCTTACTTCTGGGTGCAGCTGCCGTTGTGGCTGGTATATTCTGGGAAATTTTCTTACTGCTTGGTTTTGTGTGCGGTTCTGAAAAATCTCAGTTCGAAGGGCTATTTATCTTTTGATTTAAAGTAGTGTCAATGTTTACTTCATTTCTCATAAATAAAAGAAAATGAAAAAATCTAATTATATTGGATGTCTGAATAATATTTGCTATGTTCGAAGTATACTGTAAGTAATATCACTTAGGATAATAAACAATAAATTCATATTTATGAATTAAACAGTATTGCACAATAAGGCACTGTGAGTAAGTGATCACACTTTAGACGTCCCACCTCTGATTATGTATAGCTGAAGTATAGTTAAAATTATTAGCCCCCTTTGAATTTTTTTTTTTTTCTTTTAAATATTTCCCAAATGATGTTTAACAGAGCAAGGAAATTTTCACAGTATGTCTGATAATATTTATTCTTCTGGAGAAAGTCTTATTTGTTTATTTCGGCTAGAATAAAAGCAGTTTTTAATTTTTAAAAAACCATTTTAAGGTCAAAATTATTAGCCCCTATATATTTTTTCGGATAGTCTACAGAACAAACCATCATTATACAATAACTTGCCTAATTACCCTAACCTGCCTAGTTAACCTAATTAACCTAGTTAAGCCTTTAAATGTCACTTTAAGCTGTATAGAAGTGTCTTGAAAAATATCTAGTCCAATATTATTTACTGTCATCATGGCAAAGATAAAATAAATCAGTTATTAGAGATGAGTTATTAAAACTATTATGTTTAGAAATGTGTTGAAAAAAATCTTCGCTCTGTTAAACAGAAATTGGGGAAAAAATAAACAGGGGGGGCGAATAATGCAGAGGGGCTAATAATTCTGACTTCAACTGTATATATCTATTACTACTTTTACATGTCATTTTGAACAATTACATTTGGTTTTACAGTCATTCTTGTGGCACACAAAGGAAGTATCTGTTAAATAGATCAAAAATAGATCAAGACAGTGGTTACTCTAGGGGCAACAATGTGGCTCAGTCATTAGCACTGAGCATTTTCAACTCTCCCTAATCAAACACACCTGAATCAACTCATCAGAACATTAGAAGAGACTTCAAAACCTGAAGTTAATGGGTCAGATAAGGGAAACATCCAAAATAAGTTCTGTTGGTGTGTCTCCAGAAACAGGGTTGGGAAACACTAAGCACACAAGTCCTTACTGCCAAGAAGCTCTTTCTGGCAATTTGGAAAGAAATATTATGATGTATAATACTTAAGTTGATGAAGCGTGATGAATAGTTTTTATTGTTTTGTTATTATTATTTTATTTTTTTTACTTGCACATTTCCTTATAATAGAATGTAACCACTGTGTTCTATGTGGCACAGATGGAGAGAGTCTATAGAGACTCCTACATTCATTGATGCATCCCAAAACACAACACTTAAACTGCCTATAGCAATGACATTGAATCTTTGCTTGGAAATGTGCCAATTTAGCAACGAATGCAATATATCACAAACATGTTTTACGCTAGAAGATTCAAATGAGGACATTGTAGTAAAAGGCAATAGAAATGGCTTTTTATTATTACCAGATTGCAATGAGTATTTCATAAGATCAAACTTGATAGCACAGTTTTATCCTGAAGTTCTGAATCCACTTAATACAATTCAGAAAATGTTATTTAAAGACCAAATTTGCAGTTTGTTAAAAAAATATATTCTGCATAGTGTCAAACAGATGATTCCATCAACTAATAGACAACACTTCTCTGCTATTGACAAGTTTTTACGGCAGTCTGTGTTTTAGATGTATTACAGTAAAGTAATGTCCTGAATGAGTTACAGGACCTGTGGGTATCCTGTGTGCGAAATATAAGACGATCAGATATTGTATATCAGATTGCACAAACAAATAAAGATTTATAGAAATGAGCAAAACTAAACACGATATACAAAACTAGCCATTTTGGCTACTTTATGGTGTTATAGCATGGTTAACAACTTGTGCAGACAAGTCAAGTCATCTTTATTTCTATAGCGCTTCATAAAAAATAGATTGTGTTAAAGACACTATACATGAAATAACAGGAAACAGGAACCACATTTCATCTTTGTGTAACAAATGTAATATATCAGACAGGAAGTAGAGTTAGAATGCTAGCATAGCTTTAGTTAAATTTAAATAAATTTAGTTCATTTTAATACAATTTTAATATGAATGTTCGACATCAATCAAACAAGTGTGTATTTTAACAGGTATACACACCGATGATGTATGCCTTCTCAGCCAAATGGGAGTTGTTTAAAGATTCACATTCAGATGTACTTTAAGTTAAGTGTAAATGTCCTTCATCAGAGCAATGTTGAAAATCTTTTTGATCCATTGTGATTACTGTATACCAGGACCTTTATGCTTATACTCTCAAGGTGTGGATAAAAAAAAATGGCACAGAAGCAACAGCCACAAACGCACAAGCAGAGAGAACCAGTCAAATCCCAGCTTCAGTAGAACCACTACAGTACAGAAGCTGTCCATTCCTCTAGGCGTGTCCATGTGCAAACTCCACACAGAAATGCCATCTGACTCAGCCGAGGCTCGAACCAGCGACCTTCTTGCTGTGAGGCGACAGCACTACCTACTGCGCCACTGCGTCACCTACTGCAAATTCTAATTCATTAAAAGAATATATATATTCATTAATTCATTTATTTTCTTTTCGGCCACGGGGACACGGGGTTACAACGTAACCTGCTAACCTGATGTTTAAGTTCGTAATATTTATATTATTTGCTAATCAATAACCTCATGTGGAACTCTAAAACTACGTCTCATTTTGGAGTCTGTTACTGTCCACCGGAGGTTGCGTTTCAGTCACAGACGCATGCTTTGAGAGCCTTTCTAATTGAATGAATGAAATACACAGTTTTCCATCAAGGCAACCCGGGGTGCTGAAATATAATTGGCTTAACTGGCATTGGGCAGGTTAGGCACCCAATCAGGAGCTTGGCCCCCATTAGATACAGTGTTGCCAATTGGGCGGTTTTGAATTTGATTGTGCGGGTAAAAAATGACATGGGTGGGTAGAGAAAATTTGGGCGTTTTTTGAAACGACGCCCCCCAAGCCCCAGACATTGTAATTTTAATAACTGTGCTCTGTCAAACATAAATTATATTTAAACAAATACTTTTAGGGAATAAAATATTTTTTAATATTGTATATCAACTTTGTTACGACAAATCAGGTGTAGAAATAAATCATAGCAAGAAAAATATGTCTTTTAAAATTTTAATTATTCATTCATTCATTTTCTTTTCATAGTCCCTTTATTCATCTGGGGTCGCCACAGTGGAATGAACCGCCAACTTATTCACCATATGTTTAACGCAGCGGATGCCTTTCCAGCTGCAACTCATCACTGGGAAACATCCATACACACTCATTCACACATATACACTACGGTCAGTTTTAGCATACACAATTCATCTATACCACATGTCTTTGTGCATATTTGTGCACCCAGAGGAAACCCACACCAACATGGGGAGAACATGCAAACTCCACACAGATATGCCAACTGACCCAGCCGAGGTTACCCACTGGGCCACCGCATCACCAAAATTTAATCATATTATTTTAATTATACTGTATAAACAACACTTATATTTCAACACTTGAAACCACGATAACATTTCACCTGTGGATACTCTGGCACAAAAAGAGAGAGAAAGAAAAACAAGTTCTCTTAATTACACGCATACACGACTGTAACAGTAACAGAATTGAATATTTTACAACTTTTTATTCAAAAAGTCCACTTATAAATGCTAAGAGCACAAGGCACTAATAAAATCAGGATTGAAATATTTCTAAATTGTCCAATGTGTGATCAATAAAATATTCTGTTTTCATTTTGAAAACAGTGGTTTGCACATTCGCCTCATAGCAAGAAGATCTCTGGTTCGAGTCCCGGCTGGGTCAGTTGGCATTTCTGTGTGGAGTTTGCATGTTCTCTCTGTGTCAGTGTGGGTTTCCTCCGGGTGCTCCAGTAGTCCAAACACATGCAAAATGGGTTAACTAAACTGGACGTAGTGTATGAGTCTGTGTGACTGAGAGTTTACCCTGGTGTTTCCCAGCACTGGGGGTTCATGGGTTAGTGTACTGTGTGCGAGTTGTGGCTGGAAGAGCATCCTTATAAACAAAAATGTAACTTTTTTTTAAATCCTGAAAAAATTAAGGCTTTGGACACAAATGTACCTGCAATTGATAGAATCAGCCATATGGATCATAGAGAGCAACATAATTTGTCGCTAAAATGCACAGTTTTCTTTTGGCAAACATCTCTCACTCTCACTCTCTCTTACACACATACTCAAGCAAACACTCAGACATGTATAGTCTGCAATACAAATAGTTGTAAAATAAAAGTGTTTGTAGGTTTCAATATTTTCAACATTTAAAATGGTAAATGCATTCATTTTAAAAAGGCAATAAATTATTTAATTTTTTTACTTTTCAAATAGCAAAATTAATTATTGTCATGTATATATTATTTTATTTTTATTTTTTGGCCCACCTGGAATGTCACTTGTCACAATAAACAGAGAACTATAAATAACAAACGATTGATTACACATGATATTAACATGATATCTTTTTAAAATGTTCAATAATCGGTAATAAATATGCCGTGTACCGCTGATCTATACATGTAACTGAGCCTCAGTTTTTCATTAAATGATAATAATTACGAAATAATTTCACTTTAGGTGCTGTCTTTAAAAGGTTTTTGTTACATCTAGATAACGTGATGCAATACAAAAAAAAACTTACCGAAATAGTTAAAAACTTACCTTACATGTGTCACGGTTTATGGGTTTGTGTGTCATGCCTTGTGTGTTGTCGTGTACGAGGGTGTGTTCTTGTTTACCTTTTGAATTGACGGCGTGCTATCGAATCAGCTGACTTTATCAGCCGACTTAATCATCCTTCAGTTGATCCCTGTTTCACTGGCTAAATATATCAGCCTGTGGTTACTGCTGGTTATCAGTCCGTTGTTTGTCCTTGTTCCTATCTGTTGTCTCTCGGGATTCTTTGCAGTCTGTTCGTCAGTTGACGTCTTCGTTTGGGCCAGTGGGCTCTCTTTTGTTTTGAACGTTTCATTTTGTCCGGAACAGCCAGTTGTATCCTTTGATACAATTTTTTTTTATTTTCATTAAATATACTTGCAATTGGATCCTCTCTGTCTGGTGTCGTGACAGAACGGACTGATTAAACATGGATCCAGTGAGTATCCCAGGCCTGGCTGAGTTTGTTTCACAAGCTACCACACGCATGGACAGACAGGATGAACAGATGACCACCACTGGTAGCGCTATCCAGGCGCTTGTCACACAGGTGTCTGAACTCACCACTCAGCTGCAGCATCTTCATACTGCCGGTGTCCAGCAGCCTGTTGCAGCTAACAATAGGCCATCTACTCTGGAGAACCTGGGTTGTTTCGTGCCTTTTTAGCGAAGTGCTTGCTGTACATTTCTTTGCATTCCATCGAAAGTGTCGTTTGTCATCACGCTTCTCACTGGGAGAGCAGCGATATGGGGAGCCGCTGTATGGGAAAAGAAACTCCCATGTTGCTCTTCGTATAAAACCTTTTCGGAAGAGCTCAAAAAGTTATTCGAACCACAGCTCAGTGTCTCGTAAAAGTCAGAGCCCGTCAGTAGGTAAGAGGTTACTGATGGGTGGGGTATCTTTGGACAAATCCTCTCTTGCAGCCACTCTTCTGAAGGTTAAGTTGGATTGGTCATCTAGGAATTTTATGACTAAAGCACTTATTGACTCTGGTGTGGAGGGAAATTTTACTGACTCTGCTTTAGTTCAAAGACTTAAACTTCCTGTGATTTCTCTCTCCTAACCTATATCTGTTCATGCTCTCAATGGTTTTTCACTCCCTTCCATTACTCATTCCACTGGTCCTATAAGACTGATCACCTCTGGTAACCACTCTGAAATTATTCATTTTTTGTTTTAACAGAAGCTCCTGTCACTCCAGTGGTCCCTGGGCATCCTTGGCTGGTAATGCACAATCCACATATTAATTGGAGGCAGGAATCAATTTCTTGGAGTGAGAGCTGTCATGCTACGTGTTTGTTGTCTGCCTGTTCTTCTGTGTCTTGTTCAGTTTTTCAGGAAGAACACATGGATCTGTCAAACGTGAAGACCTGAAGAGAGTGTTTAGTAAGTCTCGAGCTGCTTTTATCCCTCTGCATTGTTCCTATGACTGTGGTATAGAGTTATTGCCAGGTACGTCTCCACCTAAAGGCAAACTAAGATCATCCGCCCTTCTTCATCGCCAGTAGGGGCAGGGGGTTTTTTCGTGTAAAAGAAAGATGGCTCCCTCCGTCCTTGTATAGACTACCGAGGGCTGAAAGCTATCAGGATATACTTATCCTTTGCCGCTGATGTCCTCTGCCTTCGAACGTCTGCAGGGGGCATCCGTTTTCACAAAATTAGATCTCTACAATGCTTACCATTTGGTTCGTATTCAAGAAGGGAAGACTGCCAGGGGGCACTTCGAATATTGTGTTCTTCCTTTCGGTCTGTCCAACGCCCCTGCAGTCTTCCAAGCTCTCATGAATGATGTGTTAAGAGATATGATAGATCAGTTCATTTATGTTTTCCTGGATGACATACTGATATTTTCCCATTCTCTCCAGGAACATATTCAACAAGTCAGGCGAGTGCTTCAGAGGCTGCTAGAGAATGGGCTTTATGTCAAGGAGAAATGCGTATTTCATGCACAGTCTGTTCCTTTTTCTGGGAATTTTATATATTACATATTGTGTCGGTGGAGGGGATGCGCATGGATCCAGAGAAAGTTCAGGCTGTGGTAGATTGGCCAACCCCAGACTACCTCAAGGCCCTGCAGAGGTTTCTTGGTTTTGCCAATATTTATCGGCATTTCATTCGCAACTTAAGCCAGCTCGCCGCGCCTCTGACTGCCTTAACCTTTATCCAGACTCTGTTCAGGTGGTCCAGGTTCAGGTTTTTTTGGACGTTTCAATTTTTCCATCTCGTACTGACCAGGTTCTAAGAATGTTAAGCCTGACGCACTGTCTCGAATTTTTGATCACTCCAAGCATGCATCATCTCCTGAATTCATCGTGCCATGCAGATTTTTTATCTCTGCTGTCACCTGGGAGATCGAGTCGAGGGTCCGCATAGCCCTAGAAGGGGTAACGCCTCTGCCTGGATGCCCACCGAGTCGTTTATTTGTGCCAGAGGAATTATGGTCTGATGTCATCTGTTGGGGTCACTCTTCCAAGTTGGCCTGTCATCCGGGGGTGAGTCACACCTTGTCTCTAATTAAACAACGATTCTGGTGGCCAGTTATGGCTTGTGACATAAGGGATTTTGTGTTGGCTTGCTCAGTTTGCACTGTTTCTAAGACTTCCAATCATCCTCTGGCTGGACTTTTTCAGCTGCTGTCAGTGCCGTTGAGACCCTGGTCCCATATTGCGCTAGATTTGGTCACGGGTCTCCCACCCTCCAACTGGAATACGGTGATTTTGACCGTAGGGGACCAGTTTTCGAAAGCCACTCAATTTATCCCTCTGCCCAAATTACCATCAGCCACAGATGTCATGTTTTTCGTATCCATGGCCTCCCGACAGATGTGGTTTCTGACAGGGGGCCTCAGTTCATCTCTAAATTTTGGAGAGCATTTTGTCATTTACTGGGGGCCACTGTTAGTCTTTCTTCTGGTTTTCATCCTCAGAGTAACGGTCAAATAGAGAAAGCCAACCAAGATCTTGAACGTATGTTACGATGTTTAGTGTCTCAGCATCCATCCTCTTGGAGCCAGCAGCTCTCATGGGATGAGTTTGCACATAACTCTTTACCAGTGTCTGCCACGGGCCTCTCTCCATTTGAGTGTAGTCTAGGAAACCAGCCACCTGCTTTTCCCAGTCTGGAATCTGAAGTTGCGGTTCCCTCCGCCCACGCCTTTGTCCAGAGGTGTCAACACACTTGAAACAGGGCCAGACAGACCCTCCTTCAAGTGGATTTGCACACCAAGGCTAAAGCCGATCGCCACCGGTCTAAGCCTCCCGTTTACGTCGTCAGTCAAAAAGTGTGGATTTCATCTAGAAATATCCCGCTCCGCACCATATGTAATAAACTTGCACCCAAATTCATTGGCCCATTTTCTGTCATCAAAATCATTAGTCCAGTGGCAGTCTGCCTCAAACTTCCTCCAGCGTACAGCAGAATTCATCCCGTATTTCATGTTTGTAAATTGAAGCCTGTTTTTCTTACGGCCATTAATCTGCCTACTCCGGTCCAAACACCCCCCACCACCACCACCTCCTCGTCTCGTAGATGGGGAGACGGTTTATTCGGTTAAGCGCATTCTGGACTCAAGACGGAGGGGACGAGGATTGCAGTTCTTGGTGGACTGGGAAGGTTACGGTCCAGAGAAGAGTAGTTGGGTTCCTGCAAGAGACATATTGGATCATTGATTGATCATCTCATTGATGATTACAATGGCCAGGTAAGCTCTTTTCGTATTTGTAAATGTATTTAATACATAATCTTACTGTAAGCCGTTTAGAAGTAAATCTAATTTGCGCTGCATGTGTTTGACGCTTTCGCACCTCAGAGTCTGTAATCCTGCTGCCATTGGCCAGATCGAGCTGGTTCTCCTCCAGTCAGTCCTCGCTGTTGCTCCTGCGACAAAAACAACGAGTGAACATGACAGCAGCACGGTGACAGCATTACAGGCACTTAAAACTATTACTTTAACACATTTGTGTCCAATAGTGGGTTTTATTTCTGTATCGCGATCGCGAACGAATCTTTTTAACCGGATCTTCTAAGTGAACCGGTTGATCTAGTTCACCAAATGAATTAAATCATTTGAAATGATTCGCGTTTCCAGTAAGCACTTATCCACAAACTACTTACGTTTTAACAAGCCTAATACCCACCTCTTACTTGAAATAATCCAATATACACTCTCATCCAGTTATTAGAACAGTAATGTTACACTGAGATCAAATTTGAGAAGCAATCAACCGATAATACTGCACATGCTTGATTCAGTGAACCAAACACAAACAGCACATGACAGCCTGCTGTGACTGAACTAAACTCGAACAACTGCATCGCGGGTAAACCGAGGGTTTAAAATGAGAGGATCCGGCGGAAAAAAAACGTAAATTTATTTCATAATAGAAAATCTTAATGGAATTTAAATGTGAATGTCATGCTTCAGTTGGGTTGCAAAACTTTACTGTAAGACATTTTTCAGACCATGCCATGGTGATGTTTTAACTCACTGAAATTACTGTTGCTGACTACATAATTTTGGTATGTTGAGTCCAAACATCCGCGTTAAATATCTGAACTTCCCTTCACTACTGTGTATTTAACCTCAGAGCAGCCTTGCACACATATTGTACTTAAGGCTGCTATCTCGTGGGCTGTTGTATATGAATTTGAGGATGGGTATGGTATTGGTAGATGATAGTGTTCATGTATCCTCTAAATACAGGTTTCAAAAATTGTATAGCTGAGTTTTTATTATACAATATTTATTCTATTGATTTTCATTCTTGCACCAAACAAATATCCTTATTTAGAAAAAAAACCTAAAACTAATATTGAAACTAATAAAAACTAAACTAAAACTAAGTAATTTCAAAATATAAAAAGTAGTAAATCTACTAATTAAAACTAACTCAATTTGAAAACAAAATGTCGAAACGAAATAGAAACTAAAACTAATGAAAAATCCAAAACTATTATAACCTTGCCATACGCTAACACAGTCGGTCAGCTGTCTCTGAAGCTTTCAGAAGAGGAATTTCCATCATATCCAGCAACACCGTGCAAACCTCCTGTTTCTAACACAGGATACAATACAGTTGATACTCTCTCGTCATTAACACAAGATCAGATGTCATTTAAAAGATGGTAGGTAAAAACTCTATGAAAATAGAAGGCTTAAAGCTGACAACGAAATAAATGTAACGAAATAAAGGATGCGAAGACACGGATTGAGAAAGTGGAGAGGAGATTAAAGAATGAAGAGGAGACTGTTGCTCAGCTGAAAAACAGAGTAACGGAGTTGGAAAATTACTCGAGAAGATGGAACTTGAAATTTTACGGGTTACTGGAATCAGTCGAAGATGTTAAAACTGAAACCATCAAGATATGCCAGACCATTCTGCTTCAAGAACAAAGCAAATTAACAGAAGTGATTTACGTTGTACATCGTCTGGGAAAGAGGAAGCCAGGAGTCGCTAGACCAAGAGATACTTCGCTTTCTGTCAAGAACACATCAGGATGCGGTATGGGCTGCAGTGAAGAACAACTCGTTTCTACGAGAAAAAGGCCTGAGATTTGAGGCCTGATGATCTTCCTCAATCTGTCAAAGAAACTAGAGCCAAGTTTTGGCCTACAATTCAAAAGGCACTTAGCGAGGGCAAATCAGCCTACTTCGTCGGGGCGCAAGCTTTCATTGGGGGGGGGGCGTTGAGCTTCGTCTTTATCAGATTGAGGAGGGTCCGCAGGATGATAAAGAAAATTGAGATTTCTTATTGACTTTACAACCCTCTATTCGCGATATGGTGCTTCGTTTGGTCCTTGAATTAACATATTTTTTTCTCAAGTGACATTCGTTTCAATATTCTTATTTTTTTAAGTTGACTGTTTATATCTTTTTTATACTATCTTTAAATGCCAGGGGGTTGCGTTTAAATTTAAAACGTAAAGCACTGTTCTTATATGTGAAACAATTTAAAACAGATTTTTGTTTTTTTTCAACTCACATTTTTTTCGACTCACATTTTGGCGTTCCCAATGGGGGAATGATGTATGGTTTTCCAACTGTTCCGAGCGTTCTGCTGGTATTATGACTGCACTAAACCGTTTTAATGGCAACATTTTGCACTCAGAAGGTGATAGCAATGGCCACTTCAACTCCAATGCACAAAATGTCCAGTTGCTTGGTTTATTAGATAATAAAATTAAACATTGGTTGACTAAATTAACTAATGCGCATATCATAATTGGAGGGGATTTTAATATCCCTCTTAATAGTCAAATTGATCGTTGGCCACCTGGCAAAATTTCCTCCGCGACTACAAAAATAAAACTATTAATGGACAGATACAAATTGATAGATACTTGAGGCAAAAATTTCCTGATGATCCGGAATTTACTTGGTCCCCTAAAAATCTTAGTAATTATTCATGCATTGATTACTGGTTAGTATTAAAGGACCTAAACCAAATGAACATCTCTAAATCTACTCATCCCACCCCGCTGACAGATCATAAAGCAATTGCCATACGGATTAATATATGCATGTCTGAAAAAATAAATGGGAGAACATCATATTGGAAGCTTAATAGCTTGTGCCTAAAGAACGAACAAGTTATTACTGAAATTAACCGTTTACTTAAATATTTTTTTAATAAAGCAACCACAAAGCAATCTTTTGGTAAAAACTGGGAATTGTTTAAATATGAATCTGCAAAATACTTGAGATCATTTTGCAATATGTTTATACTAGAGGAGCCGATATAAGGATATTATAGCCCACATCTATTCCATTATAGAGAAAGGTGTGGATAATTTATCAGATGATGACCAACTTGATCTATTAGAATTACAGAACAAATTAGATGAGATTTATAAAAAAAAAAGCTGAGGGTGCATTCATTTGTTCTAGAAGAAGTGGCTTGAAGAAGGGGAGCAGAATTCCACTTATTTTATTCGATTAGAAAAGCAGCGTGCAAATCACAATACTAAACATAAGCTTAATATTAATGGAACGGTTACCTCTGACTTTAAAAATAATATCCAGATATTGCTCTATGTTTTACAGTAAATTATACACTTCCAACTACTCAGAACAAATAACATCCTCATTTTTATCATCTTTAAAAAATTCTACAAATATATCATTAGAAGTATTGATTATTTGTGACAAGCCCATAACTATTAAAGAAATAATAGATGCCATCAACCATTTAAAAAATAATAAATCCCCTGGAACAGATGGGATGGTATCAAGGCAAGGAAAGGCAAGTTTATTTATATAGCACATTTCATACACAGTGGCAATTCAAAGTGCTTTACATAAACAGGAATAAAAGAGACAAGTGTAAGAAAAAATAAATAAAAACAGATAATAAGAAACAGATAAAAACAGATAAAATATGTTAAAACAGGTTATAAAAGAATGAAAAAGAAGAGAAAAACATAATAGTGTGATCTGTTGGACGTAGCACAGTGATCATTCAGTAAAGGCACAGCTAAACAGATGTGTTTTCAGTCTGCATTTGAATGTGCCTAATGTTGGAGCACATCTGATTATTTCTGGGAGTTGATTCCAGCAGCGAGGGGCGTAGTAGCTGAAAGCCGATTCACCCTGCTTTGACTGAACTCTTGGAATTTCTAGTTTATATGATCCTAGAGATCTGAGTGATCTTCTAGGTTTGTATTCAGTGAGCATATCTGTATCAGAGTTTTATAAAACTATTGCCCAACAGGTGGCGCCTTTCTTACTGCATGTATTTAATGAGAGTATTTTCAATATCAAATTGCAACCAAGTATGAATCAAGGTCTTATCAAAAAAGGATCTCTTATTTATTGATAATTGGGGACCAATATGTCTATTAAATAACGATTATAAAATACTTGCAGAAATTTTTGCTGAGAGATTCAAAGATATATTAGACTCAGTTATTGATCAAACCCAATCAGGGTTTATGAAGAATAGACACATTGCTAACAATATCAGACTAGTTTTGGACATTCTTGATTACTCCCATTTGATATCTGAGAAAAGTTATATATTATTTTTAGACTTCTACAAAGCTTTTGATACCCTTGAACATAATTTAATTTTTCTCAGTCTTAAGAGGTTTGGTCCTTTTTTTAATGCAATCCAAACTCTATATAGTAATGCTAACAGCTCAATTAAACTGAAAATGGGACTTCAACTAGATTTGACGTTAAAAGGGGCATACGCCAAGGATGTCCTATTTCTCCTTATTTATTTCTACTGGCTGCACAGTTATTAGCAGATCATATTAAACAAAGTGATCTTGTAGGCATAAATATAGCAGAAAGGGTAGTGATCATCAGTCAGTTAGTGGATGACACTGCTCTGTTTTTAAAAAAGATTGATCAAGTTGCAGTAGCGTTAGGAGTAATAAATACATTTTCTGAAGCATCTGGTTTACACCGGGCAACGTGGTGGTGCAGTAGGTAGTGCTGTCACCTCACAGCAAGAATGTCGCTGGTTCGAGCCTCGGCCAGGTCAGTTGGCATTTCAGTGTGGAGCAGCGGCGAACTGGGACAAAAATTCAGCCCTGGCACTGTAGCCACACCAGCTCACATTACCACACCGACACAGCCCCACCCACGGACACGCACATTCATTACTTATATTGGTGTACAGGTGGTGAGTACCATATGTAATAGATATTTGAACATTTAATGTATGTGACTGGAACAAAAACAACCCGTCTATAACAAATTTATACATGCATTAAAAAGTAAATAAAAAATTATCTGTGAATCTCGTAGAGTCCATGTGCTCTCTGTTTATGCCGTTTGTCTACTATTACTTGATGATAGAAGTAACCTGTGAATGGGTATCTCACACACACACACACACACACACACACACACACACACACACACACACACACACACACACACACACACACACACACACCTTTACACACAAATAGACATGCAGCACTAGCAACACTTCAGCATACTTTTAATTTACAAATAACTACTGTATATATGTCATTCTCTGCAGTGTTGTTCTTTATTGGCACTGTCTATATGTTGGCTTCTCCTTGTTTCTATGTTGACATTGTACACATTGTCTGATCCTACACCTTCTCATCCATTTTACCTCTGTAACTGCAATGTGTATGTGTTTGTATGGCTGTCTGAGATTATACTTGATCCTCACTCTTGCCTGACTGTCATTGTGTCCATGCTTCTTGCTGTTCTCTGCAGTCACTGTAAGTGTCATCACTATTTGGATCACTGCTTATGCTAGGCTTTGCCTCTCTCTTGTTTTGAATAAATATTTGCTTATGAAACAATTATAGGTCACCTAATGAATAAATATGAATAATTATGACCTAACGTACAGTTAAGTTCACATATAACTATGTAGACATTTTACAATTACTGTCATGTGTTCACCTCTACTTTAGAGTTAATTACAAACCCAAAGTACAGTGTGTAACTGTTCTGTTCTTCCTACCTCTACCACACTCCTCCCTGTCTCTGCTAGGCCTACCGTAGCATCCTCTCACACCACTGGTATTGGCAGAGCAGTCTCTGGCTGCACTGATTCCTGCAACAGTCTAGTTAATAAACACAATATAGGATGTAAAGATTGCAGCAAAATGTTTTCTATCTGACTGCTCTCAACATTGGAATACACATTAATACAATTAAGTAATAACAGTAGCACAAAAAGGAATAGAATATCAAAAAAGAAAAAAGTAGCAATATTTGTGTGTTTACCAGCAGATTTGTAAATTTTTTGAATCCTTCATGATATCTAGTTATTTGTGAATTAAAGTATGCTAAAGTGTTGCTAGTGCTGCATCACCATTTGTGTGTAAAGGTGTGTATGTGTGTGTGATACACATTCACAGGTTACTCCTTATCTCCTAAGGGTTAATGTATCGTTAATTAGAGCCACAGTGTAAAAAAAGGCTTACATGAGCTTGTGTTTCTATAGCTATCTGCACTGGGTCCAAAAACATTCTAGTTTTGAATAGATGAACACACGATTCAGTCAACGGAGAACATAAGCAAGCCAATGTCTCATTTTACATTGTCTAACTATTGCATAGATATACAGTATTACACTTTTGCCTCTAATAGAAGTCTATGTTCCACCCTACCTAAGGATTAATTACATACTGTAACCTGTGCATGTATTTAATGTTTTACTTTAAAGGCTAGCTATGTATTCAGAGTTCACTACAAATGCCTACATACTATGGTTATAGCTATAGGTTCTTTTGCATGTTAGACTATATTGCTAGTAGCATACAGCAATCTGTATATCCTAAATCTCACGTTACCTGCTGATAATGACATTTTAAAATGTAGGGGAGTTCTACGCTAAGCTTACAACTGTAAAACACAGTGTTGGTTACTGTCAAAAACTGTCAGCAGTAGCATGAATGGCGTGAAAATGACTTATTATATTTTAGTATAATGGCTTAGAAGTATATTTTCTGTTTTCTTCTTACCTCTTCTACTGTCCTCTGATGCAGCAGCCGAATTTAAACCTTTCGAGAATATTTCAGTTAATTTTATGCATTTTGCAGCGTGATTTTAGAGCCCTTTATTGCTTTCTCTGAGCTTTTCGGCACTGCCTTGCCTTTTTTTACGGTCCATCTCTGACAATTAGCTTGTGTTGCACTTACTGTTTGTTTGACATTCTTACCAGATTTTGAGTACATCTGCGTAACCTCTGATTGGGTCAGATAGGGTCAGCCCATCTCAAAACTAGCTGACCGTCAACGATTGTGCCAAATGCTTAACATTTATTATTATTTTTATTATTATTATTAATATTATTATCATAACTACTATTATCATCATCATCATATCACATCTTGCAAGAGATAAAAGCTGCCTGCATTTAAAAACAATACATAATAAAAAAAAAATAAAAAAATTGACCGGCCCACGTTTAAAAAATGGTCCGGCCCAGAATTGCCAGATGGCCAATCCACCCCTGTTGTGGAGTTTGCATGTTCTCCCTTTGTTGGCGTGGGTTTCCTCTGGGTGCTTCGGTTTCACCCACAGTCCAAAGACATGCGGTACAGGAATTGGGTAAGCTAAAATTTTCTGTAGTGTATGACTGTGAATGAGTGTGTGTGGATGTTTCCCAATGATGGGTTGCAGCTGGAAGGGCATCCGCTGCGTAGAACATATGCTGGATAAGTTAGTGGTTCATTCCGCTGTGGCGACCCCAGATTATTAAAGGGACTAAGCTGAAAATAAAATGAATGAATGGTTTACACCTGAATATTACCAAATGTGAATTATTATCTGTGAAAGATTGCGATGCTTCCTCCATTTGCAGTTTGCATTTTGCATCCCGGTTAAAGAAAAAGTAGTTTATTTAGGAATGGTTGTAACCAAAAATGAATCCATACGCTGTAGTGATAATTTTACTCCAATTATAGAAAAAACCCATTAAAAAACTTAATCAGTGGCTTCAAAGAAATATTTCTTTAAATGGAAGAGTGCTAGCTGAAGGTTTATCCAGATTAATCTATGCTGCTTTGGTCCTACAATTAGAAAACAAAACTTGTAAAACAATAGACAATTTATTATTTACCTTTGTTTGGAGAAATCAAACACATTCCTTTAAGAAAACAGTTGTGATGAACACTTATGAAAATGGGGGACAACATTTTCTAGATTTTAATACATTAAATTGCACCTTTAAAGTCAATTGGATGAAACAATTTTTAAAGTGGCCTACATCAATTTGAAATTATATACCTAATTATATATTTTTTCACAGCTGGGTGGCTTAAACTTTCTCTCCCTATGTCATTATAATATTGAAAAGTTACTCGTGAAACTCTCTGCATTTTACAAGCAAATGCTTCTTGCTTAGTTTCTCATTTATAAACACAATTTTTCTCCGCACTCTTTTTTCATTTGGAATAACCACAATATACTCTATAAAAATAAATCCTTATTTCTTCAGAGTTGGTATGATAATAAAATTACTTTAGTTCATGATTTTAATGAAAATGGTCTTTTGCTATCATATTATGAGTTCTTACAGAAGTTCAATTTTCCTGTCTCACCTAAAGAAGTCGCCATTGTCTTTGATGCTGTTCCTGCAGGAATTATTACACTGTTTAAATGCTTGAACAGAACTCCATGTATCACACCATCTCTTTGTGATCCGTTTGAAACTACAGTGGGTAAAGCTTGTCGTGTTCCAAACTCAATCCGTGCATTGTTTCCAAAAGACGTTGTCTCAAAATGCTATTACTTGAGCAATTTTACAAATATTTTCAACTGGAGAAAAGTTTAGCTTTTGCCACACAAATACCTTATAGTGAACAAAGTCAGAGAAGTGCCCTTTAAATTAATCCACAGATTCAACCCAGTGAGCAGCTATTTAAAAAGATTTAAATCGGATGTTGACACAATGTGCGCTTTCTGTAGTTTACAAAGTGAAACAATTGTACATTTATTTTGGTACTGCTCCTACACAAAAATATTTTGGGGTAACTTTTGCAAATTTGTAATTAAGTTCATATATTTCAATTTTTCTTTGTTTTGGGAAAATGTGTTAATTGGTTTTATTTCTACAGATAATAATACTGAGAAAGCATTCCGATTTATCAATTTTTTGCTTTTACTTGCTAAATATCACATCCATAAATGCAAATTCTCCAATAATAAAACGCTTTTGAAGGTATTCATAAAAGAATTGAAACAATATTTTGAAACATTTTCCGGTTCATGAAACACTAAGGCTAGGAAAACATTATCTTGTCATGCCCAATTTAAAATTCCTCTGTAACATCAGTACTTCATTTTGAATTACTTACACTTTTAATATTTTATTTTTAAGCATTGTTTTATATGTATTTCTTGTTTAACTTATTGTATTTTTTTCTTTACTGCTTTATCCCCCTGGCATCCTCTATGTTCCTTCTATAGTTCACAGTGTTTCATTATACTGTAATAATTGCTGACCATTTACTCTTCAATAAAAAAATAAAATAATTAAAAAAAAAAAGCCCTGATAGGACAATCTGACGGGTAGGATGAAATGTCAGGACACCGGGCCTGCCGAGACACCCCGAGCTCAACAACGCCCCACAATTCAGCAACACAGAATGTGCAATAAATAGTTATTAATAAAATAAACGCAAATAAGCATAAAACATTTAGATGTTTATGTCGTACAACCCTGAAGTTTTTTTTTCCCAACATAACAGACTTTTAGTCCACGTTATTTGTGTCTATTTTTCCACAAATGATTCTACAAATGCAGTTCAATATTGTAGAATATGTGTTCTGTCGCGTTAAATTCTCTGTTCCTAAGCCCGCTACTGCGCATGTACAACAGCGATATGGCAGAAAGAAAAAGCCATCATGTAAAGTTATTTGAACTGTCTGCTGTGCACAAGTAAAGTTGTTAAATGTTATCATGGTCTCCTGGCTCGTCATCTAACAAATAGTTTACACGATTTTCAATACTATGTATTGGTAATGTTATGGTTAATGCACTTAAGCCAAGCCAAGCCAACCTTCGTGATAGAAAGCAGTCTGTACAGCGACGTCAAGCTCCGTTCAAAACTTCGAATCAATTGAACCGAATACTTCGCAAAACGATTCACTGTGTCAAAGTGCTCGATAACATATAAGGGACACCTGCTGGTCAAAACGTGTAAATACAACAAAATATCAGGCAAACAAGAATTGAATTAACACAAACACAATGAAAACGTTTCATTTTCTCGTTTAACAAATGCAGGTAAGCTAATCATATAATTTGTATTACCTATCCCACAATATGCATTGTTTTATCAATTATCGGGACTTGTTTGTTCCATGGTGGGCTCTGCTAAACAGGTTCACTAATAAATATTTCACAACTGACATTCATTTAGACAAATGTATCTTTAAAACATCTTAGGACTTAAAACTGATTCGAGATATGATATTACTATTAAATTTGACCGTTCAAATGAAATCAAATGATCTGCCTTGTCATTTGGATACGCGCTCTGAACCACTGATTCGAAACAAATGATTCGTGAATTTTTCGAAGCTTGATCAAGCGGCCATCACAACAGAAAAGGCTCTATCGATTCAAATTCTCTTTCTGCTTAGCGTATAAACTCTTAGGATGATGGTCGAACTCATTCAAATTATAGATAGCTCATAGATAACCAAGAAAACGGATGAGTTCATTCTCCTTTGGTTACAATTTTTTGTCGTTTCTGCAGTTGTTTTAAAGAGAGCTTTTCCTGTCAGTCGGTCTGTTGCTCTTCTGACACACCCTAAAACAACGGAGTAGAAATTAGCTACACAATCGACTAATCTTCTCCAAAAAGCTCGTATCCTAAAGTCTAAAACATTATGGGAAATATTTTATTGTTCTTTCTGTTCTCGCTGATCTTGGAAGGTAAGCCTCGTTTCTTTTGTAAAACACTTTCGGTTTCGCTTTTGCATTTCGGCTAATGCTAATTTAAATGTTTACTTTATAAAAAGGATTTTGCTCATCATACGTGAAGTTTTCAACTAATATTTACCAACACTTTATTATCACATTCAGAACCTAGCCGGCATTTCAACGGTGATTCAACGTTGCATCAACGTTAGGTCTGGTTGGATCAACATTGAATTACCTATCGATTTTGCAAATTGGATCAACGTTTATATACAGGGCTTGACGCTTACTTTTTTCAGGAGTAGCACATGCGCTCCTAAGTTAAAAATTTAGGAGCACATTAAAGAATTTTAGGAGCGCAGTGAAAACATATAAAATAAATAGTGTTTTTGCCTAATAAATGTACACAAGGAGATCTTTAAAAGCAAAGCAGTTTCATTTATTTGAATACAATAAGTACAATATATTTATTTTACTGTATAACAGCTTAAATAGTATTTAATAATTATTTATAATTTAAGCTGTGGCGATGTGGTGGCGCAGTGGGTAGCACGTTCGCCTCATAGCAAGAAGGACACTGGTTCGAGCTTTGGCTGGGTCAGTTGGCATTTCTGTGTGGAGTTTGCATGTTCTCCCCGTGTTGGTGGGGGTTTCCTCTGGGTGCTTTGGTTTCCCCCACATGTCTAAAGACATGCACTATAGGTGAACTGGGTAAGTTAAATTGTCCGTAGTGTGTGTGTGTGTGTGTGTGTGTGTGTGTGTGTGTGTGTGTGTGTGTGTTTGTGTGTGAATGAGTGTGTATGAATGTTTCCCAGTGATGGGTTGCGGCTGGAAGGGCATCCGCTGCGTGAAACATGTGCTGGATAAGTTGGCGGTTCATTCCGCTGTGGCGACCCCAGATTAATAAAGCCGAAAAGAAAATGAATGAATTTAATCTGTATGGAGTTTAGCTAGCCGTCCACAGCAGGACTGGGATCAATTGCTGTAATGAAGGCCTCTCTAAACTGATCTGAATCAAGCCTGCAGTTGTGGACCTGCCTAGGCAGCTTCTTGTTCAGTTTTTGAATCAGTTTCGAGCTGAAAAATCTCTTTCACACTGGGCGGCAGAAATAGGGAGTTATTATTAAGTTATTGTTAAGTTAATAAAAATGTTCAGTATGGTTAGTGCAAACATTCACATGACCAGAGCAATTTAATCTGTGTTTGTATCATAAGAAGATTATGGCTGTATCAATGCTCCCAAGCAAAACATTAATTTTATAATAATATATATAGTACACATTATCTTAATATAAATATACTTGCAGTAGCTGGATTGAAACACACCTTTTCTCTACAGCAAATAAAAAATTGACTATTAAGAATAATTTTATCAAAATAATTATTTGCATAACATATTCAACTGATTCCACCCTACTTCCCACATGGGAACAGTAACACAATGTAAAGGAAGACACAACTGCAAACTCATGTGCAAAGCTGACACTGCTTACAGAGCACTTAATCATTCAGGGCTTCTTAAAGAAGACATGAATATGGGAATCCCTTTATGAATTAAAGTTTCCTTCTGCCTCAAAGTAACACTATCTTTTCTATTTTCTATATAACTTCAATGACCTTCAGCAACAGAATAATTTCTTATTGATTTCTTATTCTTATTTAACAAACAAATTTGAAAAAAGGTTGTTTCTTTTCAGTGAGCACCACTGACAGGTCAAATATGCTCTCTTTCTCTCTCGACAATTAATATCGAAAGCGAAAGTAGAATCTCGGACATGTCCTGGGAAAAGAGAATGTATTGTCACCCCAAATAATGAGCTGGATCAGTCTATTTAGTAAAATGCTATTCTGTTTCCTCGCGCTCTTCTCAAAGCTGCTACGAAAGTCAGAACAACATTTCTGCATTCAGCGCGATCTTCAGCGCGTCTCTCTGGGTCTGCATGCAGAGCATGTGAGTCTGTGGCAGTGTTCTCAGTTTCTCGCGATTCGCGAACACAGAACCGGGCCGCCCAGGTAAAGTCTGTGTGGCAAGCGCTGATGTTGAATTGGGTCTCACACTAGATGTGCCACGATATGCCATGCATGGCCGAATTGTAGACGTTTTCTATGACGCTCGCACGTTGTGCGACACGCCACCATTCGGTGCCATGCGTTGCTTAGCAACGTGTACAATGTAAAGACCGCCTGACGTGAAGTAAATAAACCTGTAGAGATGTGCTGTTGTTGATTGTGTCAGCATGTCACAATAGGTTTCCAACGCAATACACCATTAGTTAGAGTAAAGAGCATGTTGTTTTACCGAGGCAGAGTGAATAAAGCCATCAATCGAGCTTATAAAAAAAATAAAAAAATAAATAAAAAAATCGCACATGTGCGACTAAATATATTTACCAGTTCGCACACGTCTATTTTTAGTCGCAAATGCGAGCGAAATGGTCGCACTGTCGAGCCCTGATATAGTGACGTTGTTTCACCGTCGGACCACCACCGGTAATTCAACGTTGAAATCACGACGTTGTTTCACACTTATCTTGTTCATGGGTGAATTTTGGTCGTTTTGTAGACGTTGAATTCAGGTTGAATTACCTTTCGATTTAGCAAATTGGATCAACGTCGATACCTTGACGTTGTTTCACCGTCGTACATTTCAACGTAAGTTAAATAGAAATTTTATATAACACAAAGTCCATAGCAAACAAATTTTTACTAATAAAAATACTCGACACAAATACACAACTTAGCCTGTGTATCAATTTATTCAATACACACATTATTTCATTTATTCTTAATATACAGCAACATTTACAGCATACAATCATTCATTAAAACCATGTAGGTTGCTATACATGCAGTACACTTAAATACACAAAAAGGCATACATTTAAATGGTGACTTTTTAATTAGGTTGCATGAGTTGAAGTTAGTTCATATTTACTAACATGAACAAAGAATGAATACTTACAGCATTTATTAATCATTTAATTAATTTAAATATGTCCCAATGCTATTAAAATCAAAATGTATGATTGTTAACGTTAATGCACTGAGCTGACATGAACTGTATTTTCTTTATATGAAAGATGTTTTAAATGTATTGTTCTTTGTTCATGTTAGTAAATACATTAACTAACACTTACTAATACAACCTTATTGTAAAGTGTTATCTTCTAAAAACAGATAATAACTAAACTACGCTTCAACCAACACAGTCTCCAAAATACAATTCTGTTTACAAAGTTTACAAAATACACATTTTTAAAGTGGCTGCAGTAAAAAAAAATCATAAAACATCACCCACAGCTAAGAATCACAAGTAAAATACATTACATCTGTTTAAGGTTTTATATGTTGGCACCGGGGACAAAAAATTAAATGTAAAACACTAAATACATCTATATCTGTCTAGCAGTTAAATACATCTTTTATTTTCATCCTTTTCCCATTTTCAGTATCCTACAAAATCAGTAATGAGGTTTGCCACTCCAATTCATTGTGAATGAATGACTTGACTTTCACAATAGTGAAAACTCCTGCTATAATCTATAAATCTAACATTGCTCCTTCAATTTGCAGGTCTGCATGCTAAATATTTAGTTGTTTTGGTCTTTTTGCATAAAGTACATCTATTGTGTTTAGCATTACTTTTGCAAAATTGATTTTATTCTCTCTCACAAACACAACAGATACACCTTGACATGTTCAGATATATTTGACTTATTGTAGCCTATAACTTAAATCACATTACAACAATAATATATGTTATGTATTACTGTTTTACTGTTATATATGTAACAGTAAAATAAGTTATTTCATTATTATTAGTATCATTAAAATTGCATGTTCACATGGGTCCTACAATGATGGCTCACGTTTGTGAATGTAGGACTATTCACCTAGTAGATAAACTTCACTATTACATTGGTCTTTAAAAAAATGTCACATTAAGTATTCACATAGGTTATGTTATCAATTACTTGTGTCATCCCAGAGACCTGTTCATCTTCAGAACACAAACTAGAATATTTTAGATTAAATGCTCCTCATCCTCTACAGACAGCAATGGTCCCGAGATGGTCATAGTCCAGATAAGGCACAAAAAACATTGTCAAAACGTTCCATGTGACTTCAGTAGTTCAACTGAGAACATGCCAAGCTACAACAACACTTTAGTGAGGCAAAACAAAACAGTAAATACAAATTTGTTCGCGTATATCTCTCCCGCATCAGATCAGCGTGTGTGTTTACTACGAGCAGTAAGCGCACACCCTAACCTGTTGTTGTGTGTTTACTACGAGCAGTAAGCGCACACCCTAACCTGTTGTTGTGTGTTTACTACGAGCAGTAAGCGCACACCCTAACCTGTTGTTGTGTGTTTACTACGAGCAGTAAGCGCACACCCTAACCTGTTGTTGTGTGTTTACTACGAGCAGTAAGCGCACACCCTAACCTGTTGTTGTGTGTTTACTACGAGCAGTAAGCGCACACCCTAACCTGTTGTTGTGTGTTTACTACGAGCAGTAAGCGCACACCCTTACCTGTTGTTGTGTGTTTCCTACGAGCAGTAAGTGCACACCCTGACCTGTTGTGTGTTTACTACGAGCAGTAAGTGCACACCCTGACCTGTTGTGTGTTTACTACGAGCAGTAAGCGCACACCCTTACCTGTTGTTGTGTGTTTACTACAAGCAGTAAGTGCACACCCTGACCTGTTGTGTGTTTACTACGAGCAGTAAGTGCACACCCTGACCTGTTGTTGTGTGTTTACTACGAGCAGTAAGTGCACACCCTGACCTGTTGTTGTGTGTTTACTACGAGCAGTAAGCGCACACTCTAACCTGTTGTGGAAGAGGCAAACAAGTTATTTTTACAGTACTTTTGATGCACAAATCTGTTTTTGAGCTTTGTATGATTACAGTTGAACCACTGAAGATAGAAGCAATGTTTTGACAAAGTTTTTACTTCCTTTTCTGGACTTTGAACATCTTGTGAGCCTTGCTGTATATGGAGAAAGGGAACTAGCTTCATGGCAAATGAGTCAAATATCACATCGAAATCACCAAAACGAGCACAAACCAATGTTTTGTTTGGAGAGAGAGAGAAGGGAAGAAGAAAAAACATTTGCAAATTCTAACAATAACTTTTCTCTGTGATTTAACCTTTATGACAAATGTACTGGACCTGTTACACATATATCACTATCCTTTATGAACACATATTTCACTGTAACTGGTGTTGTTTTGCTCCAGTAACACCTTTAAAGAACACCGTAGTAGTCAAAAATTCATACAAAAGCAGAGAGTTTGGTGTGGTGTAGCAGAACTGCAATAGACGTCTGTCCAGGCTGACACTGGTTTAGGCCATCGGTACGTCCTTGATGCCCTCAACTGGAGCTTCCAGAAAACCTGCAATAAATGAAATACTAGGTTACAACCAAGTTGGTATCTGCTATTATACAAAGTGAAATTCAAACATTTATTTTTAATTGAATCCAAATTTGTCCTATAATATCGTCACATTTAATAATTGACTCATCCATTTGAATATTCCTACTTCATTTATCTTGTTATGGTTTCATTTACATTTAATTTTTGTAAGATTAAAGATGCAAAATTTCTATTTTTAAATTGAACGCACATACAAACCAAACACAATTTGGTACTGCTACGAGTAAACCGCAGTATTCCAAGAGAGAGGAACAAAGACACAAAGGAAAACAAAACACACCAGAACATAGTATAACAATCAATAAAGAAACGAGGACAAAGCTGGTTTGTGAACACAGGCAATTATAAACAGAACATTACCAACCAAAGAAAAAAGAAACTTGACATATAAAATTACTTAGCAAACTTACAAACAGGCAAAGCCTTTTCCATTCAATGCTGTGTAGTGCGCCTCTAGTTAGGAGTACATATCTAAAGTAAAAGGAAACAACAACAGTGAAACAACAGTAGTTCCCCTTCGGGAGGGGAACTCCAATGCTATGTGGAAAAACTTCCACTATGAGGATTTCATTCAGAAAGCCAATCATCTGAAAGAGTATGTAAACGGGCCAATGAAATGCCAATGAGTTGGCAGCTTCAGCTTGCGCACCTGATGCTCGTTGCAATTAATTTGCCTATAAGAGCACAGTGCAAGCAAAGCCAAAGCATCATTTTCACTTCAGAGACTTCAACAGCCTTCTGAGAGAGTCGATGAGGGTTCCTCCAGCTGAGTTTCAGACAGAGAGTGAACGAGAGCGATCTCCCGGTCCAGAGTGTGTGACACGCACCGGCAGACGGTCGAGCTGGGTTTCTCCCTTGCCTAGCGTCCTTTGGGTCCGGTCCTCCAGAGCGGTATGTATTGTTGCGAATTTCCTTAAAGAGCAACACGGTCGTGCAGCGCATCTTTTTCAAGACGTCGCTCCGACTGTGCGTTTCTGGATGCGGTGGTTTCCTGTCCTCGGATGATGGGCACGAGCACTGCGTTTCATGTCTGGGGGTCCAGCATGTTAATGCGGTACTCGCGGGCAGTGCATGCCATCACTGCGGTGGCATGTCTGTTGCGCAGTTAAGATCGCGGCTCACTCTTGCAAAAGAGCTACCCACCCCAGTTGTCCCCCGCTCCCCAGTGGGCACTCGGGCAGATCTGAGGGTTTCAGTGGGAGTAAATCTGCCGCCCTCGGGCTTGCGGACCTCTCACTCCTCCACACGCTCCATCCAAGCTTCAAGTGAGAGAAGCGCTCCATTCTCGGATGGCCGCCCTCTCACTTGATGACACCGAGACTCAGATGTCCACCGCTGCATCGGAGGTTGGGCTGTCATGATCTGATAAAGGATTTCCCCCCCTCCGCTCCCTCCCCTCGGGAGCGAGCGCGGCGGCGGCCGATCTTGAAACAGACATGATAACCGTGCTTTCCCGGGCTGTTTCGGTCGTGGGTCTGGAGACCGACTAGATGGGTGTATGTGGAGGATTAAAAGGCAGGACCTTCTAGCCTCCCATCCCTTTCTGCCCGGAAGTGCACAGTGGGCTCACGCAGTCTTGAGGGCACCTTTCTCTGCCTGATCTGCGTGCGCCTCTGCCTCACCACTCTTGATGGTGGAGCAGCCAGGGAGTACGAGTCGATTCCCCAGATTGAGAGTGCCATCACGGGCCCGCGTGGTGCCTCCTTCTGCTGGAATCAGCCTCATCTACCGTCCAAGGCGTGTTGGTTTTCTGCCTCCCGAGCCAGAGCCCACACAGCCGCGGGCCAGGCTGCTTCCACTTTGCACGCCAGGGTCCATGCGCGCGCGCGCTGGCCCAGCTGCACGAGGGTGGTTCTGACCCAGGCTTGTTACAAGCCCCGCACCGCACCCCACTGAGCTCCACGGACCTCAAGTTCGCTGCATGTGCCCCGGGAAAGACGATGGCCACGTTAGTGGTCCAGGAGCGCCACCTCGGGCTAAACCTGGCAAAAATATGCGCAGAGTCGACAAAGTTCACTTTCTTGACTCCCCCATATACCAATCTGGCCTGTTCGGCGACACCGTTGGTGGATTCATCCAGGAATTCACGGCGGTGCAGTCGGATACGATGGACCATCCATCGGCAGGGATGTAAGACCGTTCCCCCCCCGCCGACCCATCCACTGCTTGTCGATAAGAGCGCCCGTCTACGAGTGCTGCTCCGCCCCCGCCTGCACATCCGGCCAGCGGCAGGGCCAAGCATCTCACAGGCAACCAGCGCTCCCCGTCCCAGGGTGCCGTTAAGTCCGGTTAACGGACCGCGAAGCGCTCCTGAGACGGGCCATCCGGAGAATAGGGAACCTGCTCTTTCCCCTGTGGGGGGCCAGGCTCCTCAGAGAGAGCATTTTTCCCTTCCCTGGATGTGACAGCTCGAATACTGCCAGTCTGGGACGCGATGAAAAGCCTTCCAGCTTGCAGGATCGGCGCACTTCGCTAGTGGCTCACGAGGTCTGGGAGGACGGTCTCCTTTCTCTCACACCTCCAGCGCTTTCCTCCGGAGTCTGGGTGCAAGGTGAGTGAATCTCTCACCTCCAGCTCTTCCACGGGACCCCAGCGCTCCCCGGATGAGCACTCCCACTCCACGCTGCCCCACTGCTGGTACGTCAGCGATTGTAGCGATGCAGTCATTAGCGAGGGCTCTGCCTGCCTGGTTAGCGCAGCCCAGCCCTTTGCGGTGGCTCATACGCACGATTAGACTCGGCTACACGATTCGATTCGCGAAACGGCCTCCCAAGTTCACGGGGTGTATGTCACCAGGGTCAGCCCTGTGCCCGCCCCTGTCTTGCGAGAGAAGATTGCTGTCCTCCTGGCGAAGGATGCAATCTAACCGATCCCTCCAGCCGAGATGGAGAGCGGGTTTACAGCCTGTACTTCATCGTACCCAAAAGAGTGGTGGGTTACGGCCAATCCTAGATCTGCGCATTTTGAACCGTTGTCTGCACAAGCTGCCGTTCAAAATGCTTATGCAGAAGTGCATCCTCTGGTGCGTTCGTCCTCGGGATTGGTCTGCAGCAATAGACCTGAAGGACACGTACTTCATGTCTCCATACTCCACGCCACCGTCACTTTTCTGCAGTCTGCGTCGAGCGAGCCTGACAGTACAAGTCCTCCCCTTCGGGCTCTCTCTGTCTCCGCGGGTCTTCTCCTAGCTCGCGGAGGGTGCCCTAGCGCCCCTTCGGCTCGCGGGCATCCGCATACTCAATTATCTTGGCGACTGGCTGTTTTTAGCCCTCTCCCGGGAGCAATTGACTATGCACGGAGACAAGGTGCTCCAGCACCTCCACCTATTGGGGTTTCAGGTCAACCGAGAAAAGAGAAACTCTCCCCCATGCAGAGGATCTCTTTTCTCGGGTTGGAGCTGGACTCGGTCACCATGACAGCGGGCCTCTCTGGAGAGCGCGCTCAGCTAATGCTGAACTGTCTGAGAGAGTTCGACAGCAAAATAGTGGTCCCACTTAAATCTTCAGAGGCTCCTGGGGCATATGGCATCCGCAGCCGCTGTACGCCGCTCGGATAACTCCACATGAGACCACTTCTGCACTGGCTTCATGATCGAGTCCCTAGACGTGCATGGCACGCGGGCACACACCGAGTGACTGTCACTATGCTGTGTCGCCGCGCCCTCAGCCCTTGGAACGACCCCTCATTCCTACAGGCCTGAGTGCCTCTAGGACAGGCATCCAGACATATTGTCGTTTTGACAAATGCTTCCAGCACTGGCTGGGGGGCCGTGTGTTGTGGGCATGCAGCTGAAAAAAACCCAGTTGCATTGGCATATCAATCGCCTAGAGCTGTTGGCAGTGTTCCTCGCTCTCCGCCGTTTTTACCGGTGCTGGAGCGACAACACGTGCTGGTCAGGACGGACAGTACGGCGGCGGGGGCGTATATCAACCGTATGAGGGTATCCGCTCTCGCAGCATGTCTCAGCTCGCTCACCGTCTGCTCCCCCGGAGTCATATCGCTGCATTCCATTTTTCCCCACCAAGCTCAACCGTGCAGCCCATTCGCTCTCGAAGTGCGCATCCTTTTGGCGTTAGCACGCGGCGCCTCTCTAACAGACATTGTAGAGCTGTGGGCTGGGCGACACCTATTGCGAGATTTAATAATCTTGAGGGGAGCCGATTTCCTCACGCGGTGAATGAGAAATTCGGTTAGGTGTTGTAAAACGCTTGCTGCGCCATTCTCTCTAACACGGAGATACGTGCGCTTTTTCGCTCTGTCAGTAAAGTTCCCCACTTGGCGAACCCTGCAGATATTCCTCAGAGGCCCCCAGCATCTGACTCAGTGGAGGCGTCAGGCGCTGGCCCGTTACGATGCTGGTCTGCCCGTTGGTTAGCCCGCGTTCTGGGTATAGGTGCCCGATATGTGCGATCCCCACTAGCCGATCCCATATGCTTATACTGCCACGGTGCAGTCCCCCCTCACAGGCGGACCCGTGTCTTCCCTCACCGCTAACCATCTTATATTCATATGCGTACTCCCCCTTCTCAGGGCGAGTCCATATGCTTTCTCGCCACCAGTCTCCCCACTTGGGTAGCAGGTGGCCTCCGCAGCGTCCTCCCTATCGGGACTGCACGTTTTCCCAACGTACTGTTGTATTAAATTCCTAGAAATTATCTAGACGCATTTGCGGCTCCCGAAAAATATATCTAAATCCGTAAATCTTCTGTTGAAGTGGGATAAGTAAGGGCCAGGGAACACGTTGGAAGACCGCGCCTCTGGTGACGCAGGTGCGCTCACGCTCTCTCTTGCCTGACAAACCTCTCAACGGGGGCGAAGGTAAGGTTCAATCATTATGGCGTTTTCCATACATTTCCCCATAGTGGAAGTTTTTCCACAAAGCATTGAAGTTCCCCTCCCGAAGGGGAACGCTCCGGTTACTTAAGGTAACCCTCGTTCCCCGAGGGGGGGAACGGAAATGCTATGTTCCTTCGCCATAATGATTGCCCCTTAGCTGTTGAGGTGAAAGTCTCTTACGCTAAAAAAATGATGCTTTGGCTTTGCTTGCACTGTGCTCTTATAGGCAAATTAATTGCAACGAGCATCAGGTGCGCAAGCTGAAGCTGCCAACTCATTGGCATTTCATTGGCCCGTTTACATACTCTTTCAGATGATTGGCTTTCTGAATGAAATCCTCATAGTGGAAGTTTCCACATAGCATTTCCGTTCCCCCCCCTCGGGGAACGAGGGTTACCTTAGTAACCGGAGCGTTCACTTTATAATAACCATTATATTGCATGTTTAATATATTATTTATAACATTTGCTCAGTAAGAATGAAACATTATTTGATAACTGTTTCTCAAAGTCGCAATCTGTAGCCAGCTTTTTTTAGGATAATTCCTATAATAATACATAAGATTTATCAAGAGGAATTTGCAACAAGCAAACGAAAAGTTTAAGACACTCGAAGAAATAAGAGAAGTGAAGAATTAGGTGTGATTTTATCAGGAGGCCTTGTGCCAGCATTTTCCAGAATTCAAATTTCAGATTCTTGAAAAAATAACTTGGCTGCAGTAAAGAATCATAAAACATTCACCACATCTAATAATTACAAGTTGTTGTAAACCATTACATGTACTGTAAAAGCTGTTTAAAGCTTTTTAGACATACAGGTTGAGAGAAACTCTAGAAGGAGCAGCACTTTTGCAAAAGCCTGCATGTAGGACAGATAATTAAAGGGATAGTTCAAAACTTAAATTCTGTAATCATTTACTCACCATGTTGAACAAAAGAAGATATTTTGAAGAAAGCTGGAAATCCATAACCATTGACTTCTACAGTATTTGTTTTTTCCTACTATGGATGTCAATGTTTACAGGTTTTTAGCTTTCTTCAGAATAGCCTCTTTTGTTTTCAACAGAATAAACTCATAATAGTTTTAAACCACTTGGGGAGTAAAATGTAAGTAAATTTTCATTTTTGAAACTATCCCTTTCAGTTTGAAAACACCAGAGATCTTATGTAGACACTTTTCACAAGACAGATGATGCTTTTCATTTGTCATCTTAATCCTCAAGTTTTTAATATTTAGATTTTTTAAATAGCATGTTTATTTATTTGTTTTAATTACATTTTATTAAAAAAAACTTCTCAATGACATCACATGTACTGCTGCTATACATATATCTCTATTTTTTTATGAATACAAATTTCACTGTAACGGGTGCTGTTGTTTTGCTCCAGTAATACCTTGAGAGAACACCATAGTAGTCTGACATCCATACAAAAGCATTGGCGTTGTGTAGCAGAACTGCAGTCTGTTCTGGCTGACAGGTTTAGGCCATCTGCATGCTCTTGATGCCCTCAACTGGACCTTCTAGAAAACCCAGAAAGTTAAGACCCATTACACCTCTTATCTGCTACTATACAAAGTGTAATTCAAGCATTCATTTCTGACTAAATACATATTTGTCCCATAATATTGTCACATAGCATAACATCACAACATATCACAATAATAATAATAATATCAATATAACAATATAATATCACACAACATAGCCTAACAATCAATAAACAAACAGATTAGAAAGAGAATATCACCAACCAAAGCACCAAGATTTTTAACAGATAACTTAGTAAACTTACATATGGACAAAGCCTTTTCCATTCAATGCTGTGCAAGTTAGAGCGTCTCTGGAGTAAGTTACATCTCTACAAGTAAACAAAAACACAACAGTGAAACGACAGCAGTTCACTTTGTAATAATAACAATTATACAGCGTATAAAAAAGATATTGTTTTATAACGTTGCTCAGTAACTTTAAACCGCGTTTGGAGTTTATCGATTTGAATTTGCCAATTAAAGCAGTTAAAAAGACTAATTTAGACTAAAGTTAAACATGTAGCATTACCTCGAGATTAGCTGCTGCGTCACCGGAGCGCAAACAAGACTAAAAACCAAACTGGAAAGTTGCAAATGCTTCAAAATTTGAAACACTACAACTCAAAAGTCACCTTTAAGATTAACTGTCTGTAAAACAAGATTGGGGGATAAATAAAACATGCAAAGCATCAAAAAACATGCTTACCTCTAAATTCTATTGCACTGCAGGTGTCCGTAATTACGATTCAAACTTCAAATGAAGTGCTGCGCGTGGCTGTGTGCGCCGAGTCCTCCGAGTCCTCCGATACCATGGTAACCACCAAAAACGTTGTTGAATGTTGGGTGAAGCCACGACGTTAATTCAACATACAGATCATGATAAAAAAATGTCAACGTTGACTTGTATAAGGATTTATGTAACTTTTTTCAACCATTTATCATTCAACATTGTTTCAACTTTGAAGCAACCACTGACGTTTTTTCAACCGCATTTCAACGTTGAAGCCTGGCCATATGCTGGCTGTTTTTCAACTGTTGAACATTAAACGTTGTATCAACATTATTTCAACGTTAAAAACACACCTGACCTTATTTCAACCATATTTCAACGTTGAAGGTCGGTCGTGTGCCGGCTGGGCAGCTTGTTTATTAAGAGGAATATGTAAAAAAGGTAGTTTGTAAGAAACAAAACAGCTAGGCTACATTGTTAGACCAACTTATCATGAAAGTGAAAAAGGAGCAATATTGTGTGCATGATGAAAGGAAGGGTGGAATTATAAACCGATTTCTGTTGTTCAAGATGCCTGTTACTTTACGTCATGATATTAACAAATGTCTCAAACTCGAACATTACCGTTTCGAGCACAGGCTTTATAGCCACTTGGAGCGTTTTTAGGGTCGTTTCTACTTGAAACTTTACTGGGACACATGCCTGTCATTACTCATGTTACTTTTTCTTTAAAGCCTGCAGTGTGCAATAAGAATTCAACTTAAAAATCAGACATTACGAATTATTCTCACATTGCAACAAGCACAAACATAAACGTAGGACATGAATATTTATAAAAGGAAAGAGAAAGATTTCTACTTAAACTTCCTACACTCTAGACTTACTATTTTAAACTTGAAGTTGTAATGAAATCAGAATGTACTCTTATTTTTTATATGCATATCGTAGTTATAATGTGCAGTTCATTATTTTGTACAAATTTCGTTTGCCTTTATAAGGTTTAATAAAACACCATAACATTCACTGCCCTAAAATCTGTTTGTTTTTACAGAAATTACTGTTTTATTTTCCTTCTAGATATAAGGAAATATTGCAAGACTGATGTTGGTAATTGGGCAGCACGGTGGTGCAGTGAGTAGCACGTTCGCCTCACAACAAGAAGGTCACTGGTTCAAGCCTGGGCTGGGTCAGTTGGCATTTCTGTGTGGAGTTTGCATGTGTTCGCATGGTTTTCCTCCGGGTGCTCCGGTTTCCCCCACAAGTCCAAAGACATGCGCTATAGGTGAATTGGGTAAGCTAAATTGTCTGTATGAGTGTGTATGGCTGTTTCCCAGTGATGGGTTGCAGCTGGAAGGGCATCCGCTGTGTAAGTTGGTGTATCATTCCACTGTGGTGACCCCAGATTAAGTGAGTAAGCAGAAAAGAAAATGAACGAATTAATGATGTTGGTAATGATAAGCAGAGGAACATCAAGTCCTGTGTTTGGTGTCATTTCTCTTTGGGGGACTTTTTGTACAAATAATTTAGCAAAATATGTTTCAAATATACATTTTTTAAAAGTGTGAATTTTGTGATCATTCGTGAAATACATTTTCAAAGTAACCTTCTCAACTTTATGGCTATGAGATATTCATTTATTCATTTTCTTTTTGGCTTAGTCCCTTTATTAATCAGGGGTTGCCACAGCGGAATAAACCGCCAACCAATCCAGCATATGTTTTACGCAGTGGATGCCCTTCCAGCCTCAACCTAATACTGGGAAACACCTGTACACAGTCTTTTACACACATACACTGCGGCCAATTTAGTTTATCCAATTCACCTATAGCGCATGTGTTGAGACTGTGGGGGAAACCGGAGCAACTGGAGGAGAATCAGCTCCACACAGAAAAGGCAATTGAACCATCCGGGGCTTGAACCAGTGACCTTCTTGCTGTGAGGCGACTGCGCCACCGTGATGTCCGCTATGAGATGTTTCTGGTTTTAAAATGATTTGTTGTTCATACATCCTTTATAAAAATAAAAATAAAAAAAACACTTCTGTGACCCACATTTAGTTTTATGATCACTGAAAACAAGCATAATTTGATCATTTACTCATGGAGCCAGATTGAAAATGTGGAAATTAATCATATAAATGTTAAAGAATTAAGCAATAGTTCACCCAAAAATTTAAGTTTCCCAGCGGGAGGGGAATTTTAATGCTATGTGGAAAACTTCCACTGTGGGGATTTCATCAGAAAGCCAATCATCTGAAGAGAAATAAAACGGGCCAATTAAATACCAATGAATTGGCAGCGCCAGCGCACGCAACTGGCAGAGATCACAATCAATTGTGAATTAGAACGCAAGCCACACGTCGCAAAGCAGCTTTTGGCTTTCAGAAATCTCATGTGCAGACTGAAAGAGACGTTTTGCTGTTATTCTCTGACTTCGTTCAAGAGAGAGAGAGAGAGAAAGCTGCCGTCTTCTGAGAGGATATGGAATATGATATGATGGCTATTCCAACCCGGGCTGGTCCACGTGTCCAGGCTGGTCCACGTCTGGTTCGGTGGTTAACACCATCATTCAGGCTAGGGCACCCTCTATGAGGCATGTCTACGCCCTGAAGTTGAGTCTGTTCACTGTGTGGTGTACTTCTCTCTGAGAAGGACCCCAGACATGCCAGATCAGTGTGATGCCATCCTCCTTCAGCTGGCTGGAGCTAAGGCTGTCCACTCCGCACTCAGAGGTTGGCATTACGATCATCCCCGCTCTGAGGACGCGGGGATGACGGCGTGCTGGGTCATCATCATCCAGGTCCTAGAGGGGCGAGATGCTGGATAATTAAATCAATCCTGTTCCCCTCTCATACGCTCTTGGAGATCTCTCTTAGGAGAGGTCTGCTCGATCCACTCAACTCAGTATCTTTAAGATTTATATGTTTTGTATTCTGTCTTTTTATTTTTTTGACTTGTCTTGTGTACAGCACTTTGGTCAGTCTTGTGACTGTTTTTAAATGTGCTCTATAAATAAATTGAACTTGAACTTGAACTAATTACCATATTGGTCAAAATGACTGCATGCATATCTGCTACTTTTCGCTGTGACTTTATATATGCATGCATTTCTTTACCTAGCAACTTCCTGCTAAAATAAACAAAACTTTCTGATAGCAAAAACATAAATTTACTTCAGATATATATTTCAAAACAGCATATTCTGTGCCGCGAAATAGCTCCTGTTTAAAAGTGAAAATGAAAGCGAGGCTCAGACCTTTGCATGTTCTAGTATCTTAACTACATATTTAAATGCTGTATTACCAATAAAGATCATATTTTTAGGGTAATTCTGTCATAAAATATGATGATAGACATTCAAAGCTTAATTTTAATATCGCAATAGAAGTTTTGAATGTAAATATGATGTGAGAAAGGTCAGAATGACCATTATGGTAATTTTAATAGTTACAGAACTCTAGTTCCACTGTTAATATAGCCCACTCTCGTGTTCGTGTTAACACAGAATGAAGCGAGTGCATGGATGCCCATTCTGGCCAATCACAGACGTTTCGGTTGAGCTCCTGAGCACACAGCCATTCAGCTCATGCTGATATGCTTTCTCATTGGCTGCAGCTCGTCACTACATCTGACCACACGTGGGGTCGAGTCGGCCGACTGCTCTGGAATATTCAGAATTCTAAATATTGGATTTCCGTCTGCGAGGTGTCGGCGACGCTTCAGCGAGCCTCTTTGACGCGTTGTTCAGTAGTTCACACATAAAGACTGCCGAGCACCGTGCACCCGCAGATTTTTCCCCGATCACAGCCCGATCTGTCGGCGAGCTCGTTAACTTCCAAATCGGGCTCAAATCAGGCTTAAAATCCTGTAGTGTGAACTAAGCATTACTCTGTAGGGTTCGCCAAATGAGGAACTCAACTGAACAGAGTTCCTCCGAGGCCCCCAGCACCTGACTAGGAGTGGAGTGCCTGGCCCATTACGTTGTTGACATGCCTGCTTGGTCAGCCCACGTTCTGGGTATATGTGCCTGCTATGCGCGATCCCCACTCCCCACTAGTGATCCCATATGCTTCACTCAGCCATGATATAGTCCCCCCCTCTTCAGGTGGGCCCGTGTTTTCCCTCCCCGCTAACCATCCTTCATATGTGTACTCCCCCTTCTCAGGGTTAGTCCATATGTCTTCTTGCCACCAGGTCTCCCCATTTGGGCTGCAGGTGGCCTCCGCAGCGTCCTCCCAATTCGGGACTGGCACGCTTTCCCAATGTACTGTCGTATTAAAAAATTTCTAGAACCTAACTAGGTGTAATTTTTACGACTCCCTAAAAAAATATAAATAAGCCTTTAAAGCTTCACAGATAAGTAAGGTAAGTTAGGGCCAGGGGACACGTTGGAGGGCTGCGTCTCTGGTGATGATGGTGCACTCACACTGGAGCCTGGCAAACCTCTCATCAGCAATGTGGCAAGGTTCAATCGCTGTGGCGTTTTCCATACATTTCCCCATAGTGGAAGTTTCCGCATTGAAGTTCTCCTCCTGCTGGGGAACGAAACCGTTACCACATAATCCTCATTCCCCGAGGGGGGGAACGGAAATGCTATGTTCCTTTGCCACAGTGATTGCGCAGTTTGGCTTCTTCAGCTAGGAAAAGGTTCTTATTCACATTGATTTTGATCTCTGCCAGCTGCGTGCTCATTGGCCCGTTTTATTTCTCTTCAGATGATTGGCTTTCTGATGAAATCCCCATAGTGGAAGTTTTCCATATAACATTTCCATTCCCCCCACCCCCTTTTTGGAATGAGGGTTACATTGTAACGGTTTTGTTATTTTCACTGTTTACCCCGTCTCCATTTTTCCTAAACCTGTTTGTGTTTTCTTCTCATATATAATATTTGAACAGCCACTGATTCCATAGTATTTTTTGCTCCTACCATGGATGTCAGTGGATGCTTTTTCCAACATTCTTCAGAATATCATTCTGAGTAGATGGTGAAAAAAAAACTATAATCCGAAAGTAAAATGTTTCTGAGGTTATAGCCATGCAAAGTCCTTTTCCCATTTACCCATTCAAAACAACCCTTAAACATAAAAGTTAGATGTAAACAGCAGTTCAAGTACATTACTGCTATGCATAGTAATAGTATTCAAAGTAAAATAAATTAAAATAACTGAACTGTAATCTTTGTTTTTCAGGAGTGTTTTGTGATACCGAGGTGGTATTAGTGAAGGATGGTGATTTGGTCACTTTACACACTGATTCTGAAATACAGAAAGGAGATGTGATATACTGGAAGTTTGGTCCTGAAAACAAACTCATTGCTAGAATCAACAAGGCAGCCAAAACAATTAAAATAAATGATGATGAGCTTGATGGGAAATTCAAAGGCAGACTGAAGCTGGATAATCAGACTGGAGATCTCACCATCAAAAACATCAGGACAACAGACTCTGGTCATTATGAAGTATCCAACGAAAATGGTGTCAAAAAGAGTTTTAATGTCAGTGGTGAGTATATGCATTTCAAAAACAAGTAATCACACAAGATGTGCAAAGTTCCCGGCTGGCTGGTTGTAATTACAAGTTCTATGATGAAGATACAAGTAGTTTTTACATTTTGAGATCTCCTAATCCAACCATCGAGAACTTTGACAACACATACTGTACACTAAATACACAAATACACTTCATTTAAACATGTACACCTAGACATCACTTATATGCTATAAAATTATAGGTTAACTATGTCTGTATATAATAACTTATATTTAATTGTAACTTTAACTTTTTTGGAATGCAATAATGTGCATGTTTTATAAAGCTGCTTTGAAACAATAATTATTGTAAAAAAGCCCTATACAACTAAGCTTGAATTGAATTTAATAAATATAGAGTTTATATACAGTCAATAAATATAAATATTTTACTAAAATGATTATTAAAGTAATTAAAAAAAATGAAACACTCCTTTATTATTTGGCAGGTGCTGTTTTGAGTGCAACTAGTCAATAAATTCAATAATAATTTAAATGATAAGTGTGATTTTCATATATTTGTAATGTAAATCTTTTAATTTACAGATGGTAAAATTGCTTTAAAAATTTTTAGAATTATAGGCCATTGAATAATTACAAAAACATCACACACAGAGGTCACGTGAAGTTACAATTCAGGTGTGCATTATTTTCTAATAACTCAGCTACCCAACTAATAATTAAATTATTCTCCTTATACTACAGTTCCCACAGCTAAAGTCACTCTTCAGATGTTTTATTTCTGTCAGGTTTTTGTCCTCAAACTGCTCCTGTAGCACTAGTTTCTTACACATCTCATCCAAAGCCTTCTGTTGTGTTCTGATGTGATTTTTGTCTGTAGGGCTGTGTGATTTGGGGAAAATCTCTAATTTTTTAAATAAATATTTTGACAGATATTGCTTTTTCGATTTGATTTGTCAAGCTTCAGCTCAATAATCTGTATTGTAGCTTCTTACTGCTAAAATGCAGTGAATGTTAATTAAAAAGGAACTGACAAGATATTAAAATTTACTCAAATTTGTTTTCAAATATTCAGAAATGAATCACTCATTTTTCTCTAGAGCAAACAGAAACACAAATAAAATGGCCTTACCTTTCTGTAAACAAGTTGAACTCAAATTAGGGAGATAGTGTAGCTTTTTATACAAAAAAAAACATATTATAAAAATACAGAACACTCATCAAACTAACATGGCTGAAAAGAACCTTTCTGTAACTTATATTGTCTAAAACAAAATAATTATCACAGTTGCTACACAAAATATCATGACAGTAAACGTACAGCTGTGGTACTCCAAAATGGCTAAAATAGGTGCGAGATAAAAGTGTATATCTTCTATCCTGCATTTAAATGAGTTTTATTTAAATCCCTCACTGCATTAAAAGGCACTGTGTCTTTAGCTAGGTAGTGCGTTATGTCATTAGTTATCTCCTGGGTAGAGTTGCACCAGCGGTTTGTAAGTTCTTTCTTAAACCGAAAGGTAAAGTCCACACTTGGGCTTTGTAACTGCTAGCTAGTTTGTAACTAAATTTGTTAACATGTTCTTAAAGGCAAACCGTAGTTAGTAGGTTGTAAGCTCTCCGTTAAGTCATGTGTATAGTCGCATTGAATGACGTAATATCCAATAAAAAGCATTTAAATCATTAAACTGCTTAAAAATTCTGCAACTGATGCATCTATATATAAATAAAATGAAATGACATTATATTTTTATAGTACTTTACATTACAGTCAGTCACTACAGATGACGCACATACCTGCATCACAAGCCATGAATGCACGCAAAATACACATGAAGTTTTTAAAACATTAAACTATAATTTTTGTGACTTTGAAACCAAAATGTTCCCATATTACTGATCTCCTGTTTTTCTTTTATATTAATTCATCTATTAATGCTTCTGAAGCGGCAGACGCAATCATCCCACTTGTCTACGCTTTCCTGGTTTTTTTTTTGGGGTTTTTTTTGTGGCCATTGCATAGTTCCGTTGCCCAATTCTGATTGGGCAGAACAAAAGTGTGCTCACTCAATTGGCTAGTAAGACTGTCACACACAGATGGCATGCACACATTTGCTCTGGGCAGGGGAAATTAAATAAAACATATTTCGTATCGCAGCCTCTCACGATAAGCTAATCGCAACGTTTTAAATCGTGATTGTGATAAAATTTCGATTAATCGCACAGTCCTAGTTTAAAATGTGAAATAACTCATATCATTCAGCATAGTGATATGGAGCTGTAATGCAATCAAAACCTACTGGAACTACTTTAGATGTATAATGGCAATATTGGCACACCCAGGGGTGCTGCTAGGGGGTGAAAGTTAGGACAATTCTAAGGGGCCGTGCCGTTTCGGGGCCCCTAAAACCACCCCCATCCCGCTCTCCACTTTCATTCATGACAACCCCGCCTCCTGCTCATCACTTTTATCCGCGACACCCACGACATGCTTTCAGAGGGCCCCTACCGACCAATGGTGCCCCTGGGCACACCTCATATTTTAACTAACAGTCAAGATGATTTGTAGTACCCAGATGAACCTGTGATATAAATGTTTGTTTTCATTTGTTATTTGTAAAAAATATACCTTGTTATTATTGTAATTACAGGATAACAACTAATTTCTTGGTTTAGCCTATATAAGCCTATAGTTTTATGATTCACACATTTATGATTTTGCCTGTATCCCTGTTTGTATTTAAATAATATAAAGAATATATCACATAAAAAGTCACAAAGTGCTTTTTACGTCCAGAATAGCAGAAGTGCAAATATTCCTGCAAAATGAGTAAATATAGATGTGAATTAACCCAAACACAGATGTCTTTTCTAGGTGTTGTTAGTTGCATTATCTTGTAAATCTCACCTGGTCTCAATATAGTTTTGACAGATAACTGAATTATAGTATTAATCTGAGCAACTCTTCTTGTTTCTTCTCAAGTTGTGTGTGCTGACTCCATGAAGATTGTTTCAGTGCTGGAGGGAGATTTAGTCACTTTACTCACTGATGTTCCTGATATGAAGATATATAATGCAATACAGTGGAGGTTTAAACATAGGAAATCTCCCATAGCTGAAATAAAAGCTGGAAACCTCCCTAAATATGATGAAACTGATAAGAGGTTCAAAGGCAAACTACAGCTGGATCTTCAGACTGGATCTCTGACCATCAAGAACATCAGAACTGAACAGGCTGGACTTTATGAAGTTGACATTATCAGCAGCGGACACACCACACACAAGTCATACAACGTTGGTAAGTCTGCCAATTTAATAAATAATTTATTCCATCACATCTTCATTTTAAATTTGGTAAATGAAATAAATGGTGAAGTTAGAATCATTTCCCTAGTTTTTCCTGCCAGAAGTTTGAAATACTTATGATATGAGTTTATGGGCCCTATCATACACCTAGCACAATGCACCATGTGCACCACTAGTGTTTTTTGCTACACTCAAAAAAGTCAACAAGACACTTGCTCGATTTGCAAAATACAAATATGTCTTACAGAAAAGAATGGAAGTTTAGTTCTGTTAAATGATTCATTCTAGTTATTTGAAACTAAATTAAGAAATAATCAAATGAATTAGATGAGAACTTGTTGATTAAATGAGATTTAAGCTCTTCATATGAACAACTCTCTCTCTAGTGAGTTACTGTGCACCTCCATCACAGTAGGTGGCAGTATGCACTCATAAGCTGGTCACATACCCACCAATAAAACAACCACATAAAAAGAAGTCACTGCGCATGCTTAGCTTAACAAACTAAACCTTTGGAATTCTGCAGTTGTGGTGTTCCACATATATATGGACAACTTATTCTTGGCACAAGTAACTTGGAGACAAAAACAAAAATGCTCTTGGAGGTGCTTTTGCATGTTGATTTAATTTTTGCATTGTTCCCTTTAAACAAGCTACTGGGGCATAAACACTGGTGCATGAGCTTGAACAAGACTGATGTAGTGATTGAATGAAGAAGATGCACATTTGTAGCTGGACAGAAGCTCTCCTAGACAGCGGTTATGACACTCTTCCTTTAAATGGGGTGCCAGAGCACGTAAGCTCGGCATAATTAGTGAAGATGCAGTCTTTTAAATAGACTGATATTGCAACAGTGTTGTCTACTGACTGTAGCTGTTTCATATATTTCCTGGGAGTGGGACAATCACTGATGCTCAGTACATCTTTTTTGTAATTGGTATTTTATTAAATATCATTGTTTTCTTCTGTGTTACTATTTTACAGCTTTAAAATGTTATTTACAAACGCTTTTGTTATAATTTCGTTTATTTGTGTTAATGTATAAATTTAACTTTTTTTGTCTCATGCCGTGGTTTAACTTTACTGCCAAAAAGATACTTTGAGGCAAATTGTGAGGATGTGAGGCAATGCTTTATTGCTAATTTGGTGAAATCACAGCGAGCTGGCTGAAAGTTATTTAAATTATTAAATAGTTTGTTACAGCTAAAAAATATCTTATCTAATATTTTTTTTTTTTTTTTTTTTTTTTTATCAAGCCAATGTTTCAGAATTCAAAAGGGTAGTTATAACAGATTCATTTTTAGAAATTAAGACCAAAATGGTAATTAGGGTTGGGTGAGGTCGTCCAATTTGGCATCGTACGATGTCTAATGTAAAACATCGCAATGAATGATGGCATATATTAATTATAAATATATAAAGATAAGTTACACACAAATTACCACCTGTCACTCACTTTTTCCGCGGGACTCTGGCATGAATGGGCAGAGTGGCTGTGTCCTTATAATGGCGTCAACAAACTTGGTTGGTAAAAAAAAGGTACATAACCAACAGCAACCAACCAACAGTATCTGAGGTTTCACTAAAATGACTATGTACAAGCGTGAAAGCGAAAGATTGAAGCAGTGTACTGATGCTGTGACACATTACCTGATAGATTCAAAAGACTGAAAAGTCAGATAGAGAAAAGATTAATTAAATATCACGTTTAACAACTATAGTTAGTTGCAATTCAGCGGTACATCCTTGATAAACTGTCCGACAAGCACTGCTCTCTGAGATTTTGTGCTCAAAGCACCCACTAACTGCTTGGAGCTGACGTGCGCTTATGCTAGAGCGTATGGCAGAGTCTTTGTGTGTGCGTGTGTGCATGTGCGTGCGTGTGTGTGTGTGTGTGTGTGTGTGTGTGTGTGTGTGTGTGTGTGTGTGTGTGTGTGTGTGTGTGTGTGTGTGTGTGTGTGTGTGTGTGTGTGTGTGTGTGTGTGTGGTAGGCATGGGCCGGTATAAGATTCTGACGGTATGATAATCTTGGATAAAAATATCACGGTTTCACGTTATTGTGCTCACTGTTCTAAAATATATTATTTTTAAATGTCTGGGTAAAAAGCAACAACTTTTTTTGAAAACAATATATTTAATTTTTTGAAAGATTTATAATATTTTGGAGCTAAATAATTCAAATAAATCATTGACTTCTGCTGTCTTCATTAGTTTCAAAAACACAGATTTGATTAAAAAAGGCATCTTTGGATTTTTTTTTTTAGCTTGAGATACTGTTGTCCTAAAAAAAAAAAAAAAAATGTAATTAGAAAATCTTATACATACCTTAGTAACGGTATAGCAGAAAATTTTGACAGTTTTCAAACCTTGACTTTTCCAAAACGCGGTATATCTTAAAAGCGATTAACATGCCATGCTTGGTGTGTAGTCACGTGATGTGCGTTTTCAGCGGTATCGTGTGGACCGAGGGCTGTTTAGAAATGCTAGGTGGAACGCCAGTGTGGATGTGGATCGTTTTCGTTCTAAAATGCCATTTTAAAAATAAGCTGTATTACTGTAAACAGGTCCTAAGTGTGTATTTTTCACGAGCGGGTTGCTGCTGCGACAGGGGTGGAGCGGAGGATCGCGATGCCAGCTCAGCATCGTAATGTCTGTGGGCCATCGGCGATAGACGATGCCATCGTCCATCCACCCAACCTTAATTGCAAATATCTGTTGTTTAATGTTTATTGTTTAATGTTTATTTTTCCGTTTTTCAGGACAAGGTTTGTTTCTTTTACAAACCTTTACTTTAATGAAGACCTCAAAGCGAAGAATAGAGTTTGAACTTTATGTTAATGTCTAATGAAAAAAATAAAATAGTTAAATTGTTCATATATTTTATGTACTTTTTGTAGATTACTGAACTTCAGTGCTGCCAACTAAGACAAATCTTATTGAAGTAACACAATAGATTTTAATAACCATACATAAACACCAAAACTTGATGTAAAAAGGACGAATCTTGAGTGCTTTACTCAATAACAATAAATAAGAATAAATTCAATCAGATAAACACAACACAAACATTGTAATTCAATTAGCTGCAAAGAAGTTACACGGACTGGTTAAAACCATGTTGAATTCTCTCATTTATATTGTGTTCATATAACACATTCAAAGCAGTTCCAGTTTACTTGATTTGTTCAGATGCACAATGGGTGCTACGATTAAATCATGTTGATTCAACAAATTGTTTTTTTGAGTGTAGTTTCAGCACAGCACAGGTATCATTTTCATGTTTTGTGCCATGTTGTTTAAATAGCAAATGGATTTGTGACCATGCTAGTCTGAAAAGGAGGTGTGTCAAGGCGTGTTGTTGACATGTTACTAATTTGTGGCGATTGAAATAGACTGCACTATTTATAGAGTCAATGAAGAAGGTTTTCCTGTTGTTGTCACGATAGTGACATTTAAAAGGCACGATAGTGATATGCTCTTATAGACTGGTCCACACCGTGTATACACGTTACTTATTACACACACAGGGAGGCACAGCAGAACAGAAAAAAATTTTAAATATGAAAAATTAAAGGATTAAAATGTAAACAATTATTAATGTCTGCATAGACATAAAAACTGCTACCTTCTCCCATGCCTTTAACTCAGGATTCTTTGGTGAATCCCACTCATTCTGTAGATAGTTGCCTTAACACTGAAACTACCAGAATTCTATAAAAACTAGAATTACCTTAGCAGTCATTCTGACTGTTCTCATATAAGATGTTATATTGTCACGTCATATTTACATTCAAAGCTATATTGAAATATTAAAATTAAGCTTTGAGTATCTGTCGTCATTTTTAGTTAAGTCATCACTTTTAATATACAATCTTTTTGGTAATACAGCATATAAATGTATAGTCAGGCTACTAAACCACCTGTGGATATCTGCCATTGGAGCTTTACATTATTGACGGTCTCTCTTTATCATTTCAGCTCCACTTGTACCTGTATGTGGACCTTCGGGTTGGTCTTCAGGTGCTGTCGCAGGGATTGTTGTTTGTCTTCTTCTTCTTCTGGTGGCTGTAGCTGTAGCTTTGGTCATTTACTATCGCCGCAAGATTGCTGATCTAGAAAAATTGTGTGAGTATCACAACTGAGAGATAATAATCAGATAATCATTTTTACAGCTCTTTTCATGTTATTAAATGAGTTCTTGTTAGTTTGTATGACTATTGAAAGTTGGAAACATGTTCCTGTTATCTGTTAAAAAGCGTGAATAGATGATCATTTATTTTTTTATCCGCAGTTGTTGTTTTTTAACTTAAAATCTGACATACACACTGCGATAAATATAGAGCAGGGTAAAAAATCAAGTACTTGTAATTAAGAGTAAAATACTTTTTAAAACAGTCCTAGTCAGACTACAGTTACATTATGGAATATATGATTGCATATTATTTGCACAGTTGAGGCTCTTGTTGCTGATAAAAAATTAAGATGTTTTTCTTTATATCTGTCAAAATAGCGCTAGTTTATCCTGCCTCAATATATGTGACAACAAACGACAGTTAGCAGGAAAGTAATCCAAAAGTAGTAGAATTACGTTACCTTAAATAATGTGTGATCGAAGACAGTGGTTTCCAACCTTTTTCTGCCTGAGACCCCCTTTTCCCCCGGTAAATATTGTAAGGCCCCCCTCCACATTTAATAATATTATCGCTCATATAAGTTTGCAGTAGGTATGCCAAAAAAAGACGGTTTGTTTATTACTATATCTAGATATGATTATGCACAAATAACAGTCTAATATAAAATATAAAAGCAAAACATCAGTAGGTTATTTGTTTTGGGTACACCTTGCGGTATTGAGTATGAGTCGTCTGCAAATATCTTTTTAGTTTGAACAGTCTCATGCATTCGTTAGCAAGAACTTTGGCCCAGATAGTGCACTGTGGCTGGGTCAGGGACTCTTTACTTTGAGAGAAAAAATTATAATATATATACGTATATTAGTGCTGTCAATCGATTAAAAATGTACTTTTGCAATCAAGAATTCTGACACAGCAATGTGAAGAAGACGCTTTACAAAAGTTGCGTGTAAGGGGGGAAACACGTGAAACTTATTAAAACATTTGAGGGCGCATGATCAACTTAAAGGCAGAGAAATGCAGTCTTTGACAGCTTGCGACATCATCTGGCACTTTCACTGAGTACGTTTACATCGACACCAATACTCCAATTTTAATATGATTAAGACAATCTGACCAAGAGTCTACCATGTAAACAGCAATTTTTGATTACCTTTAGGGACCACATACACCCTCGTCACGAAATGCAGAGGGTTTTTCTTTCCATTCTGCGTTTGGTATCAAATTCCATTAAAACAACACTCTCCTACCAGTCCTTACTTTATATTCTCATCCAGTAATTGTCACGGGGGCATGAACAATATGTTGCTGAATGAAAGTGAAACTGGCGAACTGCAGTTGAAGTAAAAAAAATTTACACTCGAAACTACATGAAACACTGGATAGGCTGGTAACGTGACGTTAATCATTTTATAATGAATCTTTCCGCCAAATAGTCCTTGGTCTTATCCATATTTCTTTGCACGTTGAACACATGTCGGCCACAACAGGAAATAAAATACTGCAACCACATAAATTTTTTAACGCGTTAAATATTTCAAATTAATCGCATGCGTTAACGCGCAAATTTTGACAGCACTAATATATATTTTTTCAAGTTAATTGATTTCTCACACAAAGAGCAGCACATTTAATTTGAATATTAATATTTTTTGGATTTGTTTTCCCCGCAGTTAACAGAGACGATGTCTTGGTGCCTAAACCCATTTCTGGCAAAAACGAATGAATCCAATCAAAAGGTATGCTCATGAAAAATAATAATTTTTTTTCTTATGTGAGCCCATAATGAAGTAGCTGTACAATATCAATATGCTGTCATGCAGATAGCTGAGTTTTTAAGCAACCATAAAGCAAGTTAAAGGAAGTTGAATGTTTATTTGATGTAAAGCTATAATCTAGGAAGAATATTGTACCTGTAACTCTTTGCATGTG